>JACGTP010000022.1:799017-848510 GCA_023678845.1 Mischocyttarus mexicanus | reverse complement strand
AAACCCTCAGTTTCACGCTCTCTCTCTTTCTCTCTTTGACTTTTTCTCTTTCTGTTGCTGCTATCTTCATTCCTCTCGAACCAACCACCCAACGCACCCTCTTTCCCCTCCTTGTATCCCGTACGTTCTCTTCGCTAGCCACGGCCCTTCCACGTCAACGACGGTCCCTTTTCTCTCTTTTCTCTTCTCTCTCTCACTCTCCCTTTTTTTTTTTATATTTCTATCTCCTTTCTTCCTGATTCTTTTCAAGAGAGATACATACAGTACTTGACTGATCGAATATATCGACGACTGAAATGGTAACAATATTCTATCCTACGAGGGAATACAATCTCGTAACTACCCCCTCTTCAACCCCCCCTTCCTTCTAGTTCTATTCATCTTTTTATTTTTTTTTTTTTGCGAAATTTTCTCTCATTGTTCCCATAGATTCGATTGTACTTTTGTATGTACGAAGAGGGAAGAAGGGAAGAAGATAAATCTTGAACGTTGTATGAATTTTTGTCCAAGATTTTTGTCAGGATTTTTGATAAAAAAAAAAAACAGTAAAAAGATACATAAAAGATTTGTTAATAAATCTCAGACGTATTTTAATAAATTTTCTTAATATTATTGTTCCTTTTGTACACAGAAAGAAAATATCTAAGAAACAAAATGATATCAAAGAACAGATGACTTTTATATCAAAAAATAAATCTCGTACCAATTATTGAACGAATTTTCTTTTTTTTAAAATGTAAGAAACAAAACTATCGAAAAAGAGAAAAAAAAAAGAAAAATAGATAACATTTTATATATCGAAAGATATAATCGGGATTTGTAGGGAACAGATAAAGCGATTAAGTGAGGGCAAAAAAAAACTATAGATTGGGTTCTTGAAAAGAGTGAGAATTAGAGTTGAATGGAGAATAAGAGTAAGAGAGAAACATAAAAGGATAAAAGATATATCCTATGGTGGTGGTAGATCGTTCTACGCGTAGAAAACACCCATAGATAATCCAGATACCTAGGACGGAGACAATCTGCATCGTTGAGTATAAAGGAGTAAGATAGATAGACATACACATATACACACACACATACACAGAACGAGTAACCTAGACCGAACAGGATGAAGAGAGCTGTAGCTGGGTGGATATGGGGTAGGGGAAGGAAAGGATAGATCGTGGTTTTCCCTGCGAAGGTGAAATGGACGAAAGGATTCAGCTTGGTCTGAGCTGGGTGAATGCAATCTAAAGCGTCGGATATACCAGAGAAAGAGCAAGATAAAATGATAGAATGAGAAAGATAGTGAAGAGAGAAGAGTCAGGGGTGTAGGGAAAGGGGGGGGGGAGAAGAGACTACCCGTTAAATCCGCGGTAATCAAACGCGTCTAGCCATTAGCTGTTCGTAAAAGAGAGAGAGAGAGAAAGGAATAGAAAAGGATGGTTGAACCGAATCGGTGACTCGAGTTCCTGGCACCGATATCACCGAACCCTTCCCCTCTTCTCCCCTGTCACGAGTTAGAGAAAGAAAGAAGGAAAGAAAGAAGAAAAGGGTGGGAGGTGAAGGGGTCGGAGAGTGACTGAGAATGGTAGAATTGATGCTGAGTTAGAAAGAGAGTGACCGAGTATGGTAGAAACTGATGGTGAGTTAGAATGAGAGTGAGTGAGTGAGTATGGTTGAACTGATGGTGAGTTAGAAAGAGAGTTTACTGAGATTGGTTGGACTGATGCTGAGTTAGAAGGAAAGAGAGAGAGATGTAGCAATCCCTTGAAATCGAATCTCTTGGAACATCTTCTCTTTCTCTGTCTGTCTGTCTGTCTCTTTCTTTCTTTCTTTCTTTCTTTCTTTCTTTTGGGATAGCCGTTACGGAAACGGACATATAAAGGTCCGGATTTAGGAAATTCGTATCTGCCTGGGTAGAATTTAGAATCTAGGATGGTGATGGGATACTTTCTATAACACGTTATGCGTTTTCTCTAAGAGTTCATGTGAAACGTGGTACTTAGATTAGATGACTTCGTATTCCATATACTTACTAAAGGATCTTTTCATTTTATCGTTACTTACGTTGCTATTTTATCATCGTTTATGTCATCTTATATTCGAATTAGTTTAGATTTATTTTAGAATAATTTTTTGAACACTTTATTTGTGTCTGTGTGTAGTTATATTTAGTTTTAATGTATATTTAAGTATAATCTTTTAGTTAATATCATGTGTTATATATATGTGTGTGAAATAAATATTATTTTATTATTTGGTTATACAACAAATAATTCAAATTTCTATCCAATTTGTAGATTTCTTTTTTGTAGTAATTTTCTTATCTGGATACAAGTTGTTTCTTCTTTTTTTAATTTTGAAGTCTTTGAAATAATATTATTTATAAAATACATAATATTAAATATAGATTCTTACCTTAATTTATAATAATAGAAAAGAATTCAGAAATTCTTATTCGAAATTTTCTTGTATAATTTAGAAAATAAAAATATACGAATAGGATTATGTAAATTTAAAGATATGCAATATTTATTATATTTTATAAACACTTTTCTATTTACATTTGTAAAATCATGCGTTAAAATGAAACATCAGCCAAGGTAGAATAAAAAAAAGGAAAAAAGGGGTTAAATTTGGAACGATCGAGCTTGAAATTAGAGAAATCGGAAAAATAAAAAATAACATTAAAAGTTAGGTGGTAATTTGACGTATCGGAGGGAAGAGTACTCATCAAGGTTTTAGCTTTGTTAAATTTTGTACGTTCGATAGGAAACAATCGATAGTTGGTTCGATTCCCTTTTTCGATCGAGTAATTCGTCCGAAATACGTCCGAAATCGTTTTCTATCCAGTATTACAAGCTCGAAATCGTAGCTTTGCCAATCTTCAACGTGCACAGTCAATTTCTAGAGAAGTAAAATACTAATACTAGTAGTAGTAGTAGTAGTGGTAGACAAGGTGAAATGGTCCCAGCTCCTGAACCTGAAAACTAGAAAGATTGGGGTGTATTTGCGTGGACGAATGGGATTTGTTGGTTTCCCAAAATGAGCTACACGTTTTCATGGTACATACGATATCGTCTATCTCTTTCTCTCATGTCTACAAATGTATGTATGTGTGTATATGTAAGTGTAGATTTTCAGAAGAATAATTTTCCTAGTTGGAGAAAGTGAGAGAAGAAATATGGAAAAGGAACGAAAGCTACTTTCCCAGTTTCTATTCCGTCAGAATTCTATTCTTCTGAGTGCAAACTCTCAAGGATAAGGTATGACGTTACGCTGAGATAACGAAATGTCTGTGATAAATTTTCACGAAAGTAATACCGCGACGGGCTTTTCTCAAAATTTTAATCCAATTTTAAAATAGAGAAATATGAATCCTCCTACGAAAAGAATGATATTCGAAGAAAAATATATCAAATATATTTTAATATATATATAATTACTATTACATATATAATAATAAAAATATTTAGCAATAATAATTTCATGCATAAGATTTTCCGCCGATGAGATTACAAATTTGTTGAAAAATAAAATTTTATTTTTTAATATACATAAATATAAAAATTATTACTTTAAAAAATATATTTTATATTGTATTATTTGAATTTAATTTATATGTAATAGTAATTAAGAAAAAAGTATAAAAAAATCAGATAAGTCGTGGAAGAAATCGTGAAATAAAATCATCTTACGATCGGTTTAATTGAGCATAAAGTGATATAAGGAAAACTATCAAAGTGATTTACGTTAGGAAGTTCTAAGAAACCGTGTACGATTAGAGAAGAATTAAAGTTTCTCCTTCTTGATTGGTGAAACTCTCATCGTCTTTAGCTATAACAAAAAGAAAAAATAAATAAAGGATAGAGAAATCAAGGGTTAGAGTCTGTGATAAATAGGAGTAAAGAGATACGAAATACTAAGAGGATTATGTTAGAATTTGTGAAAAATTGTATGAGACAGTAAGAAAAATCAGAAGGATACTAAAAGTAACTTTGAGAAATAGAAAGTGAGATTAAGATAAAAAACAGAAAGGAGATATAAAAAAAGAGAGAGAGTTATAAATAAATACACGTACCAGGTGAATCGAATATTGGTATATAAAATTAGATTCGAAATGGTATCTCAAAAAATAATTATTTTAAAAACAAATTAATTTGTAAAATCAAAAGAGACCACGAGAACGAATAATTTAAATACTTAAAAAAATAATAAAAATAAAAACCTAAGGGAAAGGTGTTACATAAGATTAGATTCGAAACAATTGTCAAAATATACAACACACGTGTACCTCTCTACAATTATTTAAAAAATAAATTTGAAAAATCAAACGAGAAAGAGTAAGACCACGAAAATGAATAAACTTCAATGTATACTTTAAAAAATAATAAACATAAAGAAATGTTAAAAACAAACATGAAGATTGTAAGATTAAAACATGTGAAAAATAACCACAGAGAGAGAGAGAGTGAGAGTGAGAAAGTTAAATGTGTATAAAGACAGTGAAGAAAATAGAGATAGAAGCTTTGAGAAATAGAATGTAAGATAATGATAGAAACATAGAAAGGAGAAAGAGAGTAAGAGAGAGAGAGAGAGAGAGAGATAGTAATAGATACACACACGAATAGAATCGAGCAAAGCTATATAAGACTATGGTTCGAAACGTTAAGCAAAGTATAGCACACGAGGAGGAGTACTTACCTATACGTTTACTTATATGCGATACGTAAGCAAGAAGGTGGAAAGGTTTTGTACGTAGGTATCATACCTACGTATGTTTGCATCTATATATGTATATATATATATAAGTATATATATATTTGTGTACGTAGAACGGCCGACGATCTTTCACGTTATCGTAGCTGCACAGCTTGCTCTATTCCACGAGCTACGAATACCTAGTATCTGCTATGCAAATTTATCGTTGTAGCCGCATAAATTTAGCATATATTTCTTGTTTTCGGATGAGGGGTAGTAACCCGCGAAAAGAGAAATACGGGAAAGGGTGTATGTTAGTAGTAGTAGTAGTAGTAGTAGTAGTAGTAGTAGTAGTTGTAGAATCGGTTTGGTGGAAGTAGAAGAGATGAAGAGTGGGACTAAAAGTGAACGCGTTGTATATACTTATATATATATATAAGAATATATATATGTGTATATATACAGGTTACTAAAATAGACGTTCAAAGGTATACGCCGAAGGTGATCGTGTTCTTCGATCGTATTCTTCTCACAGACTTTCATGCCAAACGTTTTAACGACATGCTATCGTTAACGAGCAACAAATCTTATGTTAGAAGAAAAATGTGATACTAAATATACTTTGTTCAGTTATATTTATTCTTTGGTATTTTTATTCACTTCTTTTTCTATTTTTTTAGAATTTTTTCAACGAGAGTGGATAATAATTTAATTAGTATTTTTATTTAATTCTTACGTTGCTTAGAATTTTTTGAATGGAATTTTCTCAATGGGTAAAAGTGAGTAATAAATCATTTAATCTCAGTTTGGGATATTTTTTATAATCTTGTTATGATTGGTTTTAATGTTTCTTTATTTTTATATACAGAAAAATAAGAATTTTGTAATAAAGTATATTAATTTATTCCTATATGATTGTATGTTCATTTAAATATATTTGTTTCAAAAATCATATAAATTTGAAATAAATCTAATGAATTTTCACGAATCATTTCAAACGAACAAACAGACCAATACAAATCTGATTATCTTTATTTAATAATAAACATCGTTAATTTTTCCAGATAATCTCGACTTATTTCGAATCAACTACAAAAAAAAATCTTGTACCTAAAGAATAAAAAAAAAAGAAACAGAAAATGCAGTGAAAGAGAGGAGAAAAGACTGCGTCGTAGAACGAAGAGAGAAAAGAGGGAAAAAAAAAGGAGTAAAGAAACAGAAAGTCTCATTTGCAGTTCTGTTTATTGTGCGGTCTCGGTAAAGAAGGGTGGGGTGGGAGTTGGGAGGTGAGGGTGGTAAAGTGAGGTGGAATGAGAGATGATGGGGGCTTGTGTTTCGGGGTTCTTGGAGGTTCGGGGTTTGGGGTTTGGGGTGGTTTAGAAGGAGAAGGTCCCTAACGGGTCAACGATGCGTGCAAATACGAAGTACAGGGAATCTGAACTTTGCAAGTGGAAAATGCAAACGCGAGGCTTCTTCTTCTTCTTCTTCTTGTTCTTCTTTTTTTCGTGTGTTTTTGTTCCGGGATAATTCTACGAGTGAATGCTTTAAAAAGGGGGCGTGTGCCATCGACCTCATCGTCGTCGTCGTAGTTCAACGCACGACTTGGTGGGTCTCTTACTGTTTCGTCATCGTTGTTGTAGTTGTCATTTTTTACTTTTATTTGTTTTTCTTCATCCTTCCACCTTCCCCTTCCTCGACTGTTCACGTTATTTCCACTATTTGTCACCCGTTATACGAGTACACATACGTTTTCATAATTAGCAACCGTCGTTTCATTTTCGTATCTTTTTCTTCACCCAAACCACTCTTCTTTCCTCACTCATTCATTCATTGTCCTTCATCTTCATTCCCCATCCTACTTTCTCTTTTTTCCCGTCAATTTTTGTCTATGGGTTTTTGTAGCCTTTTTGTTTGTTAATGTTGAAAGAGGTTGTACATCAACGAGTAGTAGCATTTCATTTCGTATGAGATTTGTCTTCTTTCTTGCGATACGAAACGTCAAACATCATTTATTGTCCCTCAATTTTCTTCTTCCCTATTTTTTTTTGTCAATTTTTGTTTATGGGATTTTTGTATATTTTTGTTTAATGTTAAAAAGGGTATATCAACGAGTAACATTTAATTTTATATAAGATTTTTTTCTACCTTTTTGCGATACAAAATGTCAGACAAGGTATTCCTTTTTTTTTTATTCTTGTTTTATTCTTCTACTTCTTCTTCTTTTTTTATCAAATCTCGTTGGAAAAGACTAAAGTTTTCTCGTTCTTATAAAAGAGAACCCATTTTGGTAGATAACAATAAACTTTCATTTCGGTTGTGAACGTTAAACGTGTCTCTAACACGTTAAGAGGTGAAACGAAAAAAAAAGACACTTATTTCTCATTTCGAACTTTTACCTTCTCCTTCTCCTCATTTCTGTAGGCTTCACTTTTCCTCGTATATTTGAACAAAATAAATTGCACGTTCATTCATAAAAAGAAAAACGAAATAATAATAATAATAATAATCTTATTTCAAATTTTGTCCAAAAATACTTGAAATAAATAATATCCAATAAATATAATCCATTTAATTTATTGATGATTTTTTCAGTGACCAAAATAAATAAATGCACATATAACTTATCTTCAATTTCCTTCTACGTTGTATCAACATGTTGTTAATTACATTTACTTTAATATATTTTTTATTATTATTATTATAATAATTATTATTTTTGATTAGTTCATTCCCCCCGTTTTCTCTTTCTTTCATTAATTCTGTTTCTCTCTCGCGGGAGAAACGTTTCCGCCTATCGGAGCTAGCAAATATAGACAACCATCGGGTAACATACTACACTCGTACGTGCAACCCTTGCAACACACGTACCACCACAACCACCACCAACACTACCACCACCACTACTACTTCCACTACCCACCACCACGTTCGATTCTGATCCCCTTCGCGTGCGCAGAGACTATAAATCACCTTGGTGATTAAAGCGTGCTTGTACATACACACCTAGTGATAATCGTTACGATCGGAATTGAACGAGCCGGATTTTCGTAACGCGTCGAGGAAAAGGTGCTACGTCGAGAAATTGTTACGTGTTCCAAAGAGAGTGTGTAGACTGAATGAATGAATGAATGAACAAGTGAGTGAGTGAGTTAGTGAGTAACTTAGTGAGTTAGCAAGTGAGTTAGTGAGAGTGAGAACGATAAAAAGAAGATAAGCAGACAGTTTAAAGTATATACACACACCTTAGAAGAAGCACTTTACGCAGTCTTTTTTAATGTCTCCATAATCGATTTCATATCATCATCCTCCCCCTTTGCCTCTTCCTCCTCCTTCTTCTCCTTCTCATTCTCCTTCTCGTCTGTTAGCTAAATTGTTCCAAAGTATTCATAGCTACGATCGTTTTGCCTTATCTTCCTACAACGATGCGTTACTTTTACGAACACAATAACTATCTACCACCGTTTATTACAATTCACACATACACGTCCCTTTTTTATATACTAACACACATTTTCTCTTTTTTTAATACTTATACATGTATCTTTTTTTTTCTCTAACACATATACACTTTTGGTTCTCTTTCTCTCGTACCACACGTTAATCTTTCTTATATTTACTAACACACACATACATGTTCTCTTTTTAATACGTACACGTATTTATTTTCTCACTCACACACGTGTACACTTATGGTCTCATTCTTTAGTACACATGTAGAATTTTACTAACACATATATGTTCTCTATTTAATACGTGTATATATTTCTTTTTTTCTTTCTCTCACACACGTATAATTTCATTCTCATTCTCTCTCGTACACGCGTTAATATTTCTCATACTAACCCTATTTGGTGTCTTCCTCTAACACATATATTGGTTTCTCACTCGTACATGGATCTATACATACTTATATGTACACCTACACGTACACGTACTTTCATTTGGACGATACAAGTAACTTCATTCGGTAAAGATAACAACACTAACATCACGTTCCACCCAAATACGAGCAAGCAACCAACCAAGCAGGAACCGAGCTGAACGAGCAAAAGGGCCTTTATTAAAATTTATAACGCTTAATTTGAAAGTCGTTCTTCTTTCCCTTATTGGCCGACTATGCGTGCACAGCCGGTACCCTAGGGCACGAACGATAACATTTTCCACGATAGAAGAACGACTTTGTTCATTTTTCTTTCTTTTCTTATTTCTTCTTATTTCTTTCTCTTTTTCCATAAAACCTGTTTCCTATTCTAAAACGAAGATAGATAATATAAAGATAAGTTGAGATGAAAATGTATAATAACATGAATGAAATAATAGATGCTGGAAAAGATTAATTAATTAGAAGTTTATTTATTTATTCCTCTTTTTTTTGCTATGAATATAGAAAACGATAAAAATCATTAGCTCATTTTTTCAAATTTCTATTTTTAAAAATATTGTTCGTGGAACAGTTTAATTTTATTTTATAATAATTAATTAATCTCTTAAGATTCCATAAAATCTGTTTTTTTTATTATCCGTAAACAAAGATAAATTATATAAGAATGAGAAGAAAATGAATAATAAATGAACGAAATGAATAATCTCTGAGAGAGATGAAAATGAATAATAACATGGATGGAATAATAGATGCTGGAAAAGATTACTCAATTAGAACTTTATTTATTCTATTCTTTATTTTCTACAAAAATCAACACCAACAAAAATAATAAAAATCAACAACCCATACCTTTTCAAGCTTCTGATTCCTTTTTTTTCTTTTTGGTTTTAAAATTTATCTCTTAAAATATTAATTATTTATTACCAAACATATTTCGTACTGTCTCGTTTAATTTAGAAATAATGTTGCGTTTTATTATCATAGATAACAAGATAATAATAAAATCTTTGGTAATTTTCGCGTATAATGTTTTTTAGCTAAACTGGAATATTAAGATAGTGATTCATATTTTCTCTCATAAATATTATCAGTTATATATACACGTATCATATTTTAATGACCATGATTCATATTTCTTCGTAAATGTTATCTACCAAGACGTAAAAATAAACGACTTGAGATAAGTTTTCATTTAAATAAAAGTTAAGGTTTCTTCTCTCTCTCTCTCTCTCTCTTTCTCTTTCTTACTTTCTTTTTTAATCACTTTCTTACTTCTAAGAATGTTCTCAATTAGCAAGTAATTAAGAGCAAACTCGATATAAAGTAATAAAACCTAACGTAACGTTCTCATCATTATTGCACGATTTATTTTTAACTCTTTTTTTTTTTCTTTCTTTTAAGAAAACTGACAATGAGAATACTCATACACGTAATTAACATTTTTTAATGAGAATTTAACATAAAAATAAAAAGAAATCTTACATGTCACTTACACCTATTTCTTTTTACTTTATTTTCCTTTTTTACAATCAACGATGTCTTTATTCGCTAATTAAATACCAGTCTTTTATTACAAGTATTTAATTAACCTAACAGCTTCTTCCTTGTCTTCTCGTTACATCCCACGAATTCTTCCCAAGGTCGATCGTTGATGAATCATTTTTTTTTTTATCTCAAATTACTCCCAAGAAATTTGCTACGTGAATTCGATTTTTTAAGTTGCAATAAAGTGTACGTGTTTTATCTCTTCAGAGCTCATTTGGAAACATTAAAAAGTGTTTACGTTCGCATTTTTAATATTCTTATCAAATTTATTATTAAAAAAAAATGCTTGAATTTAATTAACACGTTGTTTACACTCGTCACGTTTTTTTTATATTAAATTATTAAAATATTACAATGTTATTATTATCATACAAAGTTTTTTGAAATATTATTTAAATAAAATAGATTTTAGAAGTAATCTCATGAANGGTGCTACGTCGAGAAATTGTTACGTGTTCCAAAGAGAGTGTGTAGACTGAATGAATGAATGAATGAACAAGTGAGTGAGTGAGTTAGTGAGTAACTTAGTGAGTTAGCAAGTGAGTTAGTGAGAGTGAGAACGATAAAAAGAAGATAAGCAGACAGTTTAAAGTATATACACACACCTTAGAAGAAGCACTTTACGCAGTCTTTTTAATGTCTCCATAATCGATTTCATATCATCATCCTCCCCCTTTGCCTCTTCCTCCTCCTTCTTCTCCTTCTCATTCTCCTTCTCGTCTGTTAGCTAAATTGTTCCAAAGTATTCATAGCTACGATCGTTTTGCCTTATCTTCCTACAACGATGCGTTACTTTTACGAACACAATAACTATCTACCACCGTTTATTACAATTCACACATACACGTCCCTTTTTTATATACTAACACACATTTTCTCTTTTTTTAATACTTATACATGTATCTTTCTTTTTCTCTAACACATATACACTTTTGGTTCTCTTTCTCTCGTACCACACGTTAATCTTTCTTATATTTACTAACACACACATACATGTTCTCTTTTTAATACGTACACGTATTTATTTTCTCACTCACACACGTGTACACTTATGGTCTCATTCTTTAGTACACATGTAGAATTTTACTAACACATATATGTTCTCTATTTAATACGTGTATATATTTCTTTTTTTCTTTCTCTCACACACGTATAATTTCATTCTCATTCTCTCTCGTACACGCGTTAATATTTCTCATACTAACCCTATTTGGTGTCTTCCTCTAACACATATATTGGTTTCTCACTCGTACATGGATCTATACATACTTATATGTACACCTACACGTACACGTACTTTCATTTGGACGATACAAGTAACTTCATTCGGTAAAGATAACAACACTAACATCACGTTCCACCCAAATACGAGCAAGCAACCAACCAAGCAGGAACCGAGCTGAACGAGCAAAAGGGCCTTTATTAAAATTTATAACGCTTAATTTGAAAGTCGTTCTTCTTTCCCTTATTGGCCGACTATGCGTGCACAGCCGGTACCCTAGGGCACGAACGATAACATTTTCCACGATAGAAGAACGACTTTGTTCATTTTTCTTTCTTTTCTTATTTCTTCTTATTTCTTTCTCTTTTTCCATAAAACCTGTTTCCTATTCTAAAACGAAGATAGATAATATAAAGATAAGTTGAGATGAAAATGTATAATAACATGAATGAAATAATAGATGCTGGAAAAGATTAATTAATTAGAAGTTTATTTATTTATTCCTCTTTTTTTTGCTATGAATATAGAAAACGATAAAAATCATTAGCTCATTTTTTCAAATTTCTATTTTTAAAAATATTGTTCGTGGAACAGTTTAATTTTATTTTATAATAATTAATTAATCTCTTAAGATTCCATAAAATCTGTTTTTTTTATTATCCGTAAACAAAGATAAATTATATAAGAATGAGAAGAAAATGAATAATAAATGAACGAAATGAATAATCTCTGAGAGAGATGAAAATGAATAATAACATGGATGGAATAATAGATGCTGGAAAAGATTACTCAATTAGAACTTTATTTATTCTATTCTTTATTTTCTACAAAAATCAACAACCCATACCTTTTCAAGCTTCTGATTCCTTTTTTTTCTTTTTGGTTTTAAAATTTATCTCTTAAAATATTAATTATTTATTACCAAACATATTTCGTACTGTCTCGTTTAATTTAGAAATAATGTTGCGTTTTATTATCATAGATAACAAGATAATAATAAAATCTTTGGTAATTTTCGCGTATACTGTTTTTTAGCTAAACTGGAATATTAAGATAGTGATTCATATTTTCTCTCATAAATATTATCAGTTATATATACACGTATCATATTTTAATGACCATGATTCATATTTCTTCGTAAATGTTATCTACCAAGACGTAAAAATAAACGACTTGAGATAAGTTTTCATTTAAATAAAAGTTAAGGTTTCTTTTCTCTCTCTCTCTCTCTTTCTCTTTCTTACTTTCTTTTTTAATCACTTTCTTACTTCTAAGAATGTTCTCAATTAGCAAGTAATTAAGAGCAAACTCGATATAAAGTAATAAAACCTAACGTAACGTTCTCATCATTATTGCACGATTTATTTTTAACTCTTTTTTTTTTATTTCTTTTAAGAAAACTGACAATGAGAATACTCATACACGTAATTAACATTTTTTAATGAGAATTTAACACAAAAATAAAAAGAAATCTTACATGTCACTTACACCTATTTCTTTTTACTTTATTTTCCTTTTTTACAATCAACGATGTCTTTATTCGCTAATTAAATACCAGTCTTTTATTACAAGTATTTAATTAACCTAACAGCTTCTTCCTTGTCTTCTCGTTACATCCCACGAATTCTTCCCAAGGTCGATCGTTGATGAATCATTTTTTTTTTTATCTCAAATTACTCCCAAGAAATTTGCTACGTGAATTCGATTTTTTAAGTTGCAATAAAGTGTACGTGTTTTATCTCTTCAGAGCTCATTTGGAAACATTAAAAAGTGTTTACGTTCGCATTTTTAATATTCTTATCAAATTTATTATTAAAAAAAAATGCTTGAATTTAATTAACACGTTGTTTACACTCGTCACGTTTTTTTTATATTAAATTATTAAAATATTACAATGTTATTATTATCATACAAAGTTTTTTGAAATATTATTTAAATAAAATAGATTTTAGAAGTAATCTCATGAAAATGTGATTCATGTTAAAAATAATATCTCACATACAAAGTAAAAATTAAATTATTAAAATTATAAAAATAGTCATAAAAAACAAAAATCCTTCCATCTGTCTTACAATAAAAAAATAATGTTTAAATTAATTAAAAATGTTCGAAGTATAGTTCACGAAATATTCTAATATACTTAATGCATTATTATTTTTTGCATTAAATGCAAGTACTTGCATTATAAACCACAATAATATGATTCAAATTATTTTTTTTTATAATAATAATTAATATAATAATTTTTGCTTAATAAAAATAATTGAGACACTAATTAATCAACATTCAACTCACTTTTATCAATTATCTTTTATAATTAAATTAATTCTCACAACGAATCATTGAATATGAAAGAAGGACCGAGAAAGTAAGAATGACAGTGAGATTGGTGGTGGGAGGGAAAGGAGTGAAGAGTGAAATCGAAGAATACAGAGTGTTGCTGTAGGATATTTAAAGATAAACGAGAACTATGGTGGTAGCTGATGGAAATTTATATCCGTCGTTTTGGACGATGCATAAAGGTTTATGTTCGATCCAGCCGACGTCATCCGTTGGTCGTTAATTATGCGTCATAACGCCACCCCCTTTTCCGTTCGGTACGTCACCTACCCTTATTCGTCCTCATTCCTTTCCTCTCTTCTCTTCTCTTCTCTTCTCTTCTCTCTTTCTCTCTCTCTCTCTCAACGGGAGCGAATAGTTCGGTTAACTGCAATTTGCCTTTTGCGAGCTCTCATCCTCTTATCCTTTTCGCGAGACTCTTCAATGAGAAGATCGTATCCGTTATTTTACAAAATGTATTCTTATCAAAATAATCATCATTAATCATGGTAAACAATTCTTAAATAAATATGCATAAATATACTTGCATAGTTAAAACAATTTGATATTTGCAAAAAATATTTGTAATAAATCGTTGCCTTTAAAAGTTTCTTAACCAAAAAAAAATTCAGCATGAACTTATCGTACAACTCTATCGATTTATTTTAATATAATATAGATAGGTAAAATAAAAAAAAAAATTTGTTTTAATAAAAAAAAGAATATTTTTTCTTTGCTCTTTTGCACTCAGGTTTTTTTTTTTTTTTCTAAAGGCAAACTTTCGAGAGATCGGGAGAGTATAAAACAAGAGAGAAAAAGAGAGAAAAAGAGAGAGGATATGTAAAAAGGAAACCGTGAAAAGGGGAAGAAAAAGGTCGAGGAGTTTTGGATACGGAAGAGAAAAATAAAAAAAGTGAAACAAAAAAGAAGAGAAAGAGAGAGAGAGAGAGAGAGAGGATGCAAAACGCGCGACGTGCTCGAGAGCGTGCTTAATCTTCTTTGCTACGACTCTCGCAAAGATAGAATTCCGTGGGATACTCTATTTCTTTTATCGTTCACTATATTTGTATTTTTTTTTTATATTTTTATTTTTACCCATACACACACACACACACACACATACATATATTTTGTTTCCCCCTTTTTTTCTTTACTTGCATTTTTACACGATCTCGACTATCTTGAACGGTTTTGTAGACAAATCCACGTAACATGTATATGTGTATTTCTCGTTGCAACTATATCGACGACTACGAACGAACATGAAAGCACGAAGCTAGAATCCACCACCACCCACTCGCCCCTGGTTCATCGGGAGAATTTGAATTTGTGTAAAAAGCAAGAGAAAAAGATAAAGGTGTTGTAAACCCGTAACATTACACGACAAACAGTTGGGTGCTGAATTTCTGCGAGACTATAAAGAAAAAAAAACGTCGAGACATTTGCATTGTAGCTGGAAATATAAAAAACGCGTTAGTAATCCAACCAACCAACCAACCACCGTCGATGATGGTTAACGATAACAAAAAACAATATTTCTTTTTCCCCTGTCAACGACAAACCTTCCTTACGTACACCTACCAACTAAAAAATATATAATAAATATAATATATATAATAAATAATATATTATATATAATATATAATAAATAATATAATATACATAATAAAATTTATATATATTAAGTAGTCAAATATGAAATGGAGCAAAAAATGCATATAATTGAATTGAAATTTGCTCCATTCCAAATTTGACAACCTAATAATAAATATAATAATAAATATAATAATATATATATATATTTGTATGTATGTATATATATATGTATATATGTATATATGTATATATGTAAGGGGTTAAATAAAAGACGATATGGAACGAAGAAGGAAAATCAGGGGAACAAGAGGAACAGAAAGAGGGATGGGTTAACGTCGTAATTCGAGAATTTCAGTGACCGTGAAGTTAGAAACGGATCGTATTCTATCCCGTTATTGCTCCTTTGAATCGAAATACCATGACCCGGAGGGTTGGAGGGTGTCAGGAAGGCCACCATCCTCCTCTATTTTCCATCATTTTCAACATGAACAAACTCACCCCCTCTAACTTACTACCCCGTACTCCTTTATCATGATATCCTTCTGTCCACTTATACATATCATCCTTTATACTACCTTGACTTTGCGTATACTATACCTCCTTCTTCCTTCCTATCTTCCCCATACTACTTTTAAAATCCCCCAACTTCCCCTTCTCTCTCTTTCTCAGACCACCAACACTCGAATCCTCTTCATCGTTTTCACCCCGTACCTATTTTACCACCCCTTTTTCTTCTTCTTATTCTTATTCTCGATCTTACTTTCTCGCAGAAGGAGAAAACCGTCTGTAAATCTAGACGCGTATGCGTCTCTGTCCGGATTACAAATCGAAGGTGGTTTAGCCACTCGGGAAAGGAAAACGTTCACCCTCCTCCTCCTCCCCCTTTCCCTTCTCCACCCATTCATTCCATCCTTCTCTTCCATTTTTTCTTTTATTTTCTTTTTCTTTCACAACTACTTGCACCAGTACCAACACTACTACTATTTCTTTTCTCTTACCACTCTTTCTCTACTTCTACTTCTTCTTCTTTCTTCTTTCTTCCTTCCTTCTTTTTCATCTCCCCACAGCCCCCTATAACTGCAGAACGGCAACCAACCAACCAACCGGTGTTCGCTCGATTATGTGGGAGAAATAAGTCGAGGTTCTACGTGAACGGAGTATCAAAAATTTGGTTCCTCTCAGTCCCGGCAGGAAAATATCACGAAGCGGAATCCATAAAGATTAAGAGAAAGCCGTTATGGTTGGCCTTTCTCTACTTATTTTCTCTCGTAATACGCATAAGGGATAGGGAATTGGAAGAAAGGAAAAAGAGAGAGAGAGAGAGAGAGGAAAAGTTGAATATATATTTCTTCTTATGCAAATAAAAATGATCATAGTTTAGTTATCTACAATCTACAACCGATTCTTCTATGCTGTGTGTGTGTGTGTGTTTTAGAGAAACGTTTGATTTATAAATAATAAAAGATAATAATAATATATAAAATAATGTCTTATGTTAATTCTTTCGATGATCAATCAAATGAAAATATTTTTGATGATCGTTTGTAAGAGACTTGATTATCCTATTTTCTGTGCATAAAATAAGAACCTTGTATTGAACACATTGATTATTTTTAAATACGTTAATTTGTTTATTTTGTTAGGTTATTGATTATGGTTTGGTTACAGTTTCAATGTAAAAGCTGAGAATTATTTATTGTTTAGGTATACTTGCAGTAGAGTCGTGAAATAATTAATCGTTGGTGCTTGTAAATATTTGTTTAAAACATTTATACATTTTATTTAATACCTGAAAGGAATATTCATGATAATAACAAACTAATTATAAAAATAATATTAATATTATAAATATTAATTATATACTTTCTAATATATTTAAATAATTTTAATTAATACGTTTTATTTATTTATTGGGTTACAAATTATTCTTATTTCAGATAATAGAATTTACAGAACAAATATTTCAACAAATGAACAATTCTTTACACTTTTTTCTGTTATAATACAATTATTATAAAAATTTGATTATCACATTCTACGATTAACACAAAACTTGGACTTTGATAAAACCGCTTCTGGTCACAACGAATGAGAAAATCATTTATCAAAAATATCACACATACACACACAAACATACATAAACAATCCTCACTCAATTCATAAATCAACAAGATTAAATATCATTTATTTTTTAATGAAAAATATAGAAAAGTTCTATTTGTCTGAGAATTTTCGTAAAATCGAAGAAGATAAAACCATCGAGTTTTTTTTTTTTGGAAGGGATCAGAGAAAACAGGAAAGTTATTTTATTTGTTTTGTTTTGTTATTCCTAGAATCGTTCATATCTGGTTATATCGTTGGTAATATCGAAACCTGGGGGGAGGGGTTTGTGTGCCAGTCTGCTAGTAGCTAAAAAAAAAGAGAAGAGGTTTAAAGAATAGAGAAAGAAAAAAGAAAAAAGAAGCGTTACCGTAGAAAGAGGATACGTTCTCAGAGAGAAGGATTCCGAATCGGATCTCGGGGGTAAATCCTTGAGGGTGCAATCTGGTAAAATGGTGGAACAAAGCGAGTTGCACGCGTGGACTTGGAAGCACCTTCTCTGTAACGTGACTCGGGTGCCGTCGATGAAACCATAATATTATCTACCTCGTTTCGCCTTTTTCCCTTTCCTCCTTTCCTCCTTTCTTCCTTTACCCCCTTTTCTTTTATTTTCTACCAATTTTAACACCAAATAGACCAAAAACAAAGCTTCTTATTAAAAACTACGTCACA
Organism: Mischocyttarus mexicanus; assembly: GCA_023678845.1. Taxonomy (NCBI): domain Eukaryota; kingdom Metazoa; phylum Arthropoda; class Insecta; order Hymenoptera; family Vespidae; genus Mischocyttarus; species Mischocyttarus mexicanus. Next base: position 830,487 of record JACGTP010000022.1, on the reverse strand, counting down.
TTTGATTTCTTTCTTTTTAATTATTTTTCTTATTATTCCTTCTTTTTACGAGTAATTAATTTTATTTCGTAGAAAAACGATTAATTAAAATCTACTAACGACGTGTGTTATTTGTATTTTCTACGCAAATTTTGTTGCATTGTTAAAATATTTTTCTATTTTATTACAAATTGGATTTAATTTTCTTCTTTAAAATTGTTTATTTGTTAATTTTATTTTTTTACAATTAAATTTTCTTCTGTTAAATTCTTTATATATTTCTTAACTTTATTTTGATGTTATTTTAACGATAAATTAATATTTTCTTGTTCTCTTATAATTATATTAAATTACGAAAAAGGAAAGTTCTGTCCGTAATTTGTATTTGGTTTTATTCTAAAATCGGACAGAACTTTTCGGTAGATCTAATATATATTTATTAACTTTACTTTTATATTATTTCAATTAAAATTAATAATACTTTTGTCTTGTTTTAAAATTAGTTTTCTTTTTTTTAAAGTTCCTTATATACATTAACTTTATTTTCACGTAACTTTAATTTAAATTAAAGGATATTTCTATTTGATATTTTAATAATGCAAATATATTCTCTAAGACGATTGTCAGACGATTGTAAATGGAACAGATCCCTTAAAATCCCATATAAAAAAAAAACAAACAAAAGGTAGAAGAATAAATAAAACACAAATTCAAATCTTCTTCGTGATTTTGATTTCGTTTTCAAGATTATCTTAAAAAATAAACATATAAAAAGAGAGAAAGAAAGAGAGTAGTAATAATATTGGAAAAATAAAAACCTTACGTACGTACCTTACGTCCTCTCATTGTAACACGTAATTTAAAATAATCCTTTGGGTGTAAGGATAATTCAGGAAGATTTTCAAGCTCCTTTTATACCATCCTACCTCGACGGCTGGAAAATGCACCATCTTGCTTCGTTCTCATTTGTACGGATAAAGCGTGTCTTTGATAAACGTAAGCTCGAGAACTCGTCGACCAAGCAGATAAATTTTCTCACCGTCACGTTTTCGCATAGTATTACGATATTACCCGTACCTTTTCTCTCTACTTTCTTTCTCTACCCATTCCCCCTAACCCTCCTAACCCCCCTAACCCCCCTAATTCCCCCTCATTCCCACCTTATTCCCCCACTACTCATTCCAAAAGCAATCTTGGTTTGGTGCAAAAAAGGGACACCGAAGCGTGATCTAATAGGCGTAGGTAAGAATTATGATCGAATATGTTTGGAGCGGATGATGATGATGATGATGATGGGAAACCGGGTGCTCAAGTATAAAAAGGGAAACACACACATATATATAAATATATATACATGTGTATATAGGGAAAGAAAAAAATAAGAGAGAAAATGTTATTACGTTGGAGAGAAAGTACGATTACGTGTCGTTTTATTAAAGAACGAACATATTTCTAAATGGAATGTTCTTTGTCATCGCGACTAATGGGGAAGAAGAGAGGAAGAAGGGGAAGGAAGGAGAATGAAGAAAAAGAATCATCCAGGAAGAATCAAGCGGTTAAGGAGAAAGATAAAAAGATCTGAACATTTTTCTCTAATCTTGTTTTTCGGTTTTTTTTGTTTTCTTTTTTGATCGAGGTAAAGTCAAAATGAATGAATAATAGTTTATCAAGGATTTTTTGCAGTATGGAATTGGTATTATTGGTGTGATGATGTTTTATTAGGATTGATAGAAAGTTAGTTTAGATGTTATTACATTTAACAGATATTGTTATATCTTTTGGAAGAATAATAATTGTATTAATGGTTTGAATTATAGACTAAAATGGATTTGTAATAATTATCGATCGTTGATATTCAATTAAGTGGTTTTTAGATTGAATGAAGGAACGATTTAATAATCAGTCATTTCTGTTAATAATCAATATTTTAAAATTATTGTTTAAAATATCATTGATTTGACGTTTTTATTATAAAATTTATTATTAATTCAAATTGTGTTTAATTTTCGTTCTCTATAAATAATTAATTTAATAATGTGGGATATTTTTAATAAGATTATTAAATATTATTATTTATTTTCAAGTATTTTATTAATATTAAAAATATATTTATTATTTAACAGATAAATTATTAACAGCAATATTTTATCAAGATTCCAACCAATGGAGAGAGTATTATTTTATCGTGAAAATTAATCTCAAAATCGAGATAGAGAGAGAGAAAGAGAGGTAAAATAAATTTGAAATTAAAATCGATACTCGGAATAGAAATATGTATATTCAACGTTACCAATAAAGATTATCCATTTTTCTTTCCAAAATATTCTATTAGATATTGTTGTTATTATAAATTGATAAACTATTATCATAACACAAGATCTACCTTCTCTCAATGCTGGTATAATTTTATCTTAAAACTGAATCCGTTCAAATAAATCTAAATAAAAACCAACAGGTAGTGTGATTGTAAAAACGTAATAAAAATCGTATCTCATAAAATAGTCTGGGGTCTTGCGAATGATCTAAAAAAAAATAAAAATAGTCTGATCTTTGCATGATTTAAAAAAAAGTAACGAACAAGAGTATTATACACAAGGAGTGGTAAAAATTGTGGGAACGGTAGAAGAAACGGGCATCAACAGAAAATAAGAGAACAAAACAGATGAGAAGAGGAGTGAAGAGAACAGAAGAGGAGGGTTTGTGGGAGAAAAGGGAGAGAAAAAAGGGGGAGTAAAGGGGGAGTAAAGGGGGAAGAGGAACGTCTCAGCACGCGGCTAACGTGACTCAGGTGCTCCAATGAAAGCATAATATTATCCCACGCTCTTCATCTTCTTGCTCGAGACTAGTACCTTCTCTTCTAACGTTTTCGTTGCATTCACCCACTCGCCTTTCTCGTTGCATTCGTGTTTCGCCTCTCGCATTTTGCCTTCGCTCCGGTTCCGTGGCTTTGCTACGACTACGACGACGACGACGATGAGGAGACGAGGAGGACAAGGAGGAGAAGGAGGAGGAGAAGGAGGAGGAGGAGTTGTGGCCTCGGCTCGTTGCACCGTTTGCTGCATCCTCAAAACCTTCTCTTACCTTTTCCTTCTTTAGCTTTATCATTCTTCTCCCCCTTTTAAACTACGTTCATGCGAGATACCTCGGATATTTTACTCAAATACGGGAGAATGAGAGAAAGAAGAAGTAGAAGAAGAAAAAAAAATGGTATATACGTATAATTCTGTTTAAAATACACAAGGATCTCACCTTGGGTTTTACTTTTTTATTTCCTTTTTTTCTGTCTTGTCTCCTCTATTTTCTTTTTTTTTTGTTCTTTTATTTTTAAGTTTTACCCGTGAAAATGTGAATGTATATCTTTCTTTGGGTTTTTATTTTTATTGTATGTATAATTGATTTAGACAAAATTTACTTTCTCATTTATTTAATGAGATTTTCAACGTGTTCGTTTAATTGACCAAATACTAAAATAATCTTATTAAGATAATCTTATTTTTTATTTTGTTTTAAATAAACAATATTAATACGTTTCCATATCTGTTCCTATTTTATTTTTACTCCACCGTAATATTCTCTTTTGAAAATGTTAATAAATCTTCATTTGTAATAACGTATAAATGATTCAAATATATTTCAACGATAAAACTTTTCGTGTTAGAGCTAACGTTGATCAATAAAATCTAAGAAAGTAGGAAAGATACGAGTCTATCTTGCAATATCACCGTCACTGTCTCTCGAGTCCTTGGAAAATTAGCTCATTTATCTCGCTCACGGTTGACAAGCACACCACACCACCATGTATATCACACAGACATACACGAAGTAGTAGAGAATCAGACGTGTGTCTCTCGGTATAAAAAAAAAAAAATAATAAAACAACGTGAACAAAAATATACGATAGCGTCGAATAGTTAGTCTCATATATCTTTCATTTATTCATTCATTCATTTATTCATTCATTCATTCATCTCTTTGTCTAACTCCCTGTCTTTTGCTTATTCCTATTACCCTCCCCTTCCTCCTTCACCAACCCTCTCACAGTTTTCTCTTTTCATCATTCAGTGTCATTATAAGTTCTAGCGAAAATGATGTTAGGAGAGTTGAATGTTCCCCCATTCTCTGGTGTATCGTAATTATCTCGTATCCCTTCCTGAAATTTGTCGAGTGAACTATGACGATGACAGAAAAAGACAGAGAGATGAAGTATGATTAATATCGAAGTTTGTCTATTAGATATCTTAACGCTATATCTTCGAATGATAATAATAGGTTTAATCTTCTTCGAAACTCAACACACTCTTGGATCGTAAAACTTTTCGAGATGAATGAACGAGGAGTTTGTTAAAGGAATGAGGTTCTTAGAAGAGGGATAGAGTAGGTTGAAGAATTCTTAATATGTATTGAAAGATGTAGAAAATATAAAAGGAGTAGAAATGAACTTGGTACTTGGTTTCATAGTTTTATTAATATTCGTGGAATTTTATTAGTTTTTCAAAACTTATGAGAGGAAGATAGTTGTGTGTTCCTTGTTTCATTGATGAGGATTATTTGATTCATATGTGAATGAAAAAAGTATAGGAAAATATGTAAGAACAGAGATAGAAAATATTTTCTGTTAATTTTGGAAAAAAAGAATGAATTGAATGCACAAATTAACAGAGAGTTTGTAAAATGTGTGAATGAGAGATGAAATAAAATAGAAGAAGAGAGATAAAGAAAGAAAAGAATAGGAAATATTTGTTCTCAAAAGTAGAGTAACGTTAGTCAAGTACGATAACCTCGACGAAATATTCGATTCGATAGTTCACGAGTTCATCCAGTTTGAGTTTGAACGTGCAGGAAGTTTGAGAAAAAGGGAAACGAAAAGGGATGGTTAAGGACAGACAAAACGAGAAGAGTTATCCACGATCCTCAACATTCGCATCTTCCTTCCTTTTTTTATTTCATTCCTTTTTCTTTGTCTTTTATCATCTCCATCCTTTCTTTTTAGTCTATTCTTCTTTCCCTACCTCCTCTTTCTACTTTTACTTCTCGCATCTTACAATTTTCGTTCAGTGATGCGAAAGTTTTTACAAGGTTTTCATCTCGGGCCCTCTTTTCGAAAAGTTAGATACCAAACGTATTTTTCCTCATCCTCGAGAAAAAAGGAACAAATTTCGTCGTAGGTGGTGGAAACGAAGAAAAAGACTCGTTGAATTTCGATGGGTTTATGACATTTTCTTTTTAATGTTATAATGTGTGCGTACGTGCGTGTTTCATACGTGCATACCTTTTTACCTGCAAGGCAATTTATTTTTTATTATATTTTCTATAATACAATTATTATAATTAATTACATTTTCTTTTTAACATTAAAATGTGTACGTACGTACATGTTTCGTACGAGCGTGTATCTTTTCACCTGCAAGACAATTTATTTTTTATTATATTTTCTATAATACAATTATGATTATTTTAATTAATAACTAATTTAACAATTTTTCCATTCACGTTATATCAAAAATTTATTTATGTTACGTCATACTTGGAACTAAACTAGAAAAACTTTAATTCCAAAATAGGCAACGTTTTGTTCTATAAATCATCTCGTTTAGGTGGGGATAAACATATACGATTTATGAATCATTTTAACCTTCAGTTCTTATTTGGATTTTTAACCATACAGTTCGATCTTCTAATACTCACAATCTCTATTTTATTGTAATATTATTGAATAATTATAAATATGCTTGTAGAATTTAGTTTATTGCAAACGGTTTGAGAGTTTAACAAGTAGATTGAAGATTATTGTTTTACAGTAACATCATTGAAGTATATCCTATACGCAGTTGCATACATTTAATCGTAAATAAAAACATTTTATTGCATTATTCGTATATATGTTGTGTTACATACGTGTTCAATATACATTAATATGTGTATATAAATGATATTTTATTGGTTTAAAGCTACTGGGAAAATAATTTTCTGTTTCATATAAATTTATATTTTATTATCGGTATTATATTTTCATATAAAATAAATGGAATATTCTTGCAATATTGTAAATGCTTGAAGCTTGTAATAATTTACTATCATATGTTATCTGTTAGGATAATCAACGTGTGCCATACAACTTAATCGAAAACGTACACTTCTCTTCACGTAGTTTATTTTTTATTCATTTATTTATTTAATTGTTTATTTCTCTCTGTGTTAATCTGTTTTCTTTCTTTCATGATCATAGGTAACGTTTCAAACACGACGTGTAGAATTTTTAATCATGCTTTTATTTCTCTCTTTGTTATTAAAAAACAGAATACCATCGTGGTACGTTGAATAATCGCATTCTGAAACGAATGAGCAATGAATTCTTTTTAAAAACTTGTGACACATATATTCATAGAAAATATACTATTTTTTGTTTAATAATAATAATAATTATTATTATAATAATTATTATTATTATTATTCTACTTTTAACCGTGTAACTAAAACTTGGTATAATTTTCTTTTTTTATTTATTCCATTTGCGTTGTGTGTTTTGTTTTTTATTTTCCAGTTATAATTATACGGAATTAGAGCGTAGAAAAATGATTCTTTAAGCAGGGTGAAGTAGAGGGAGGTAATATGAGTATAACAATCGAGAATTATAGATAAACTTTCTGGAAATAATAATACACAGAAAGAGAGAGAGAGAAAGAGAGTCTCTTTGTTTGTAGAGAAACACTCTTCGGTTTTCTCTCGTTCCATGAAATATATGCTTGCTTTTATTATTATTCAACGTAGTATACGAAGAGAATATACATTTTCACGAAATGAACTTTATTTAACATCCACGCGTTATAAATAATATATATATAGTAATATAATTTAACGAGAATCATGATAACAGTAATAATCACAATAATGATGGTAATAATAATAATGCCAATTGCGAACGACCATAGTTTAAACGCAAAGAAATAAAAATAAATATCAAGAAAATGGATATAGAATAGAATGAAGGAGTTATTTTTTTATTTCTAAATTTTTTTTTTTCTGGTTTTAATAATATTTTATATTTTATTATATATATAAAGCGTTATGACTTAATTCTAGTGAAATATGTTGGAAAATTCATCGCGCCTATGTTATACCGAGTTCGTCTCTTTATTCGCAAGGTCGTATCAATTTCCACGGCAAGTGGCATGATTAACGTTTAATGGATTCGCCCCTTATTTAAATCATCTCTACGCGAGGCAATTTCTCGAAGGGTGGAAGAAGAGAATCGTGCCGACTTTAATAAAACTGCTAAAATTGTTCCATGAGAAACGTGAAATAACGGATAGGAAAGATCGTACAATTCGAAGTAGAAGAAGAAAGAAAAGAAAAAGTATAAGAAAAAGTATAAAGAAGTAAAACAAGTAAAACGTATTTCAATTCGCATATTTTTATAAAGAAACTTTAGCTTGCACGTAATCGAAAAAATACTTTCGCGTGGAAACAGAAAATAAAAAAAGGAAAAATTGACTAATAATAAAATTTAAAACAAATAACCAAGTTGTTAGAAATTAAAAAACGGGATGAAAATAATCATCGATCCAAATTTGCACGTCGTTGAATCGTGAAGTTCTGTTTTTGTCTTTTTGGTTTTTATTTTTATTCGTAAGCGAGAAAATAGAAGAAACCAAAGATTTTTCTGTTAGATTTCGGTGATACGGAAACGCAACTCTTTGGAAAACGGTTGGTATTGCACGATTTATCTGGCAATACGCCACGAAGAAAAGATAAGACGGAGATAAAGATAAAAGATAAAGATAGAAAGAGATAGTTTCGGGAAACGTAGAAAGAAGAAGCATGAGCTCGAGATAGTATAAGTCCGAGAGTTGAGGAAAAATAAAGTAAAATAAAGGAATGAAAGATAGGAGCAACGTGTTCGATTGCCTTTACGATGTTTAACCTTGTAATCTTGACTTATCTGGATTTTCTTCTTCCTATTTCTATCTCGTATATACATTTTTGATTTATTTTTAACGAGTAATACTTTAAAACTTAAAAAAAAAAAACAAAAAAAGAACACTGGGTTTAGGTATAATACAATATGATTTATTGCGAATTTTTATTTAATTAGAAAATATCAATGGTTGAATATGGAATGATAGTTATTTGTGAAATGAATTGAATATTTATGGACGAGATGATACGATAAAATACAAAATTTATGGTACACGTGAAATATATATTTTGAGTGATACCAAATTGATTGAAAAATATGTAACAGGTCGGTATTTTGTGTATTTCGTTTTGGAATTAAAGATATGTAGTACTTTTGGTATTTTTCATTGAAGAATTCCAACGTGGGAGGAGAGAGGGCGGGGCAGGTATTTACGCGTAAATTAATATTGACCAACTCAATGACAAATATCGTTTCGTCGTAATAATTTTCATACTAATAACGACAGTTTCAATAACATTAGCAGAGTTACAAATCTCGAATATATTCCAATAACCAATACCATATTTTTTAACATAACATACAATATTATATTTAATAATATTATTGCAATAATATATAAAAATAATAAATCTATAATTTAATATAACATTAATAAGAGAGTAAACTTATTCCCAAAAATATAATAACATTAATACTACACTTTTAACGAATTTTCAAACATTCACAAAATTTGCAAAATATTGTAAAACAATTAAACAAATCTTAAATACATTTCCATACTTTTCACACACCTTATCAATATTATATTTATCAATATAATAATAATAATAATATAAGAATAATAAATCTACGATTAGATGAAATAATTATAAATAAACTTGTTACCAAGAAAATGTTAATTAGAACGAACGAAGATAATAAATAGGAAAATATAGTAGATGTGCGTGCGATATATGTCCTGCGTGTTTTAGCGATAGACGCGGAGTAATTTCATCAGGATAATTTCAATTTCGAGTAGCGATTTTGTTACGCGATTGGTGTTACGGGTACAACGGGACGTTTTACCGGTCAGACAGTGCAGAGCAATGGTCGTTCGACACGCGAAACAACGGCTCGTTCGTGGTACCCCTCTATCGTGGCCATGTCTGGTCAACCACGGTTTAATAAACGAGACACACGGTATGTCCCTATCGTTCCTTCTTCGTTTAACCCATCTCTCTATTTTCCCTCTTGTTTCGTTCGACAATGAATACTGAAAGAGAGAGCAAGAGAAAGAGAGAGAGAGAGAGAGAGAGGGAGAATCGTTACCAAAACGATATCGAACGGGAAAGTTATTCTCCAGAGGACTTGAAAACGTCGCAGGTGTTAGTCCTGCGAGATCCTTCGTATTCAAATTCGTTTATCGTATCGATTTTTTACTTCTCTTTTTTTTTTTATTTTTTAAGTTTGGTTTTAGAAGAATTAACACACACTTTGCAGGTGGGAAAGGTATTTTTGTAATTATTGCAACTTTTGCAATTTTTGTAATTTGTTATTAGAGTATTTGGTATTAAAGTTATTAGGCATCACGTAAGAGTAGGTATTAAATACTATGAGTATTATAAGTGTGTGTGTGTTTTTAGGCAATGATTTTCATTTTCCAATGTCTGTTTTATTTTATTTAATTTTTTTTCAATATAAATAATAATAATAATAATAAATATATTTAGGTGTAAAATAAATGCTGAAATATACTCTCATTCAATGTGTATACCAAGTTACTGATTGGTAACATAAAACTATAAATATATAAAATTTGTCTCATTAAATCAATCAGTCAACGAATTAATTAATCATTAAATCCTTAAAACCATAAATTAAAAATTCTATAATCAATTAAATCCAATAATCAAACCAAAAAAATGTATTCCAACACAACCGTATCCATCGTTTCATAAATTCTACCACTCGAATGAAATTAAAACGATTCTAAAAAGAATGAAATAGAAGTGAAAAGGAATTCTGAATGAAGTAGACCAGACAAAAATAGATTTAAAAAAAAATGAAAGAAACGAAGAATAGAAGAAAAAGTTTAGGATAGTGGAAGAAGGAAAGATGACATTGGAAAATAATATATCGGTGTGTCGTGTTCGATGAATTAGGAAACAGTTTCGTATGTATCCCGATTCTCGGATACGGTGCGACTAACGAGCCAGGAATGGTGAGAAAGAGAGAGTGAAAAGGGAGATAGAAGAGGGAGAAGAAAGGGAGGAGATAGAAGAGAAGGAGGAGAGTGTAAGGGGTTGGGGAAAGGAGGGTGGGATACGTCCCTCGATGCCTAGGTTCGATATTAAGCCATATTTCCTCGATCCAGGTGGTGGTTGCCCAGAGTCAATTTAATCGAGGCACCGCGTGTGCAGGTATATTACTATCCTCTTCTCTCTCACACTTACACTCTCACTCAAACTCACACACACACACACATACAAACACACATAATACATAGGGTACACTTTCTCTCTCACTCTTATTTGAACTTTCTCTCTTTCACTCCTATCTATCTTCCTCTTTGTCTATCTTTGCACTTCTTCCCCCTCTACCACCATTCTATCTTTGGTATTAGCCAACAAAAGCCATGGAAATTAGCGTAACAATATATTTAGTTGGTGGAGAAAAATTTTGGTTAGTCGAATTTTTGAACACGATTCAATGGGAAAAATCTGACATTTATTTTTCCACCACGTGTATGTATATTTTTTCTATGGTTTTTATTTTTCGAGCAATTGGTTAAATTTCTCAACTATTTAGGCATTTTTAATCCTAGGTATTTATCATCTAAACCTATCGGGGCATCGTTTAACGTTGTTTCGAGTAGAATTTTCGTTTTATCTTTGCTAACGAAGCCCTGGGGCTCGGTTAGTTGCTCTCCTACAGTTTTATGATTACCATCGATCGGTGATTTAAAGAGAACAAGAGAGAGAGAGAGAAAGAGAGGGGGGGGGGGGTATGGGGGATTGAGTTTAGCTTAGAAAACGGTGTCGAGCGTGCAAATAAGAAAGTTTCTTAATTACGAGAGTCGATTAAAGGTCAAGCCAGAAAGGGAGTGAACCAGAGAGTGTGTATGAAAGAGAGATAGAAATGGTAGAGGGGAAAAAGAGGAAGAGGTAGAGGAAGAGAAGGAGGAGAAGGGAGTATCTAATCACGATGTTCGATTCTCGCGGATTCTATACGCGCCAATCGAGATCCTTCGAGATAATGAAAAAGCATTTGAGACGAGTGGTAGTAGAAACTTTTACCGAGTTGCAATAGGAATTTAATCCTAACTGAGAATATTTAGTAACCCTAACTATCTCTCTCTCCCTTCCTCTCTTCCTCTCACTTAATTTTCATTTTAATTAGACTGAAAATATATTTATTTATTTATTTATTTAATAAAATATGTAGAAAGAATTGTATAATAATTTTTGAGTATCTAATTTACATGATTCAGATTAATTTATTATTTTAAATTTTTTATTTGTTAATATTTTTATATCCCTTAGACAATCGTATTTTATAGAGCATTTAAATTTAGTATAATTAAATCGTGTATTTCTCTTATAAATGATTATTATATAAAGTTTTGTAACTATTCAAATTATTCTCTTTCGTACAGTTTATTATTATTATACTCTTGCAAAGTTACTAAAGTATGGATTGGAAAGTTACTAAAAATAATATTGAATAAAATGTTGAAAGGAGGAGAGAGTATATAATATAATTTTGTATATAAGTTTTAAGATTTATTTTTTATATATTTTTATATACTTTATTATATTTTATTCGTTAAGATTTTTATAGGTCCTCGGATAATCATATTTTATATATAACATTTTAAATCTCGTATAATTAAATCGTATATTCTCGGTGGTAAATGATTTTTATGTAAAGTATTGTAATAATTCTAATTATTCTCTTTCGAACAATTTATTATTATGCTCTCTTGAAAAGTTACAGAATTGTGGGTTCGTTTAAAATAAGTTGTTCCATGTTTCGTTGTAATTACAATCCTAGCATTCCACCGAGTTATTAATTGAACATTTTAATGAAGGTTAAGTCATTCAAATTTTATGGGAAATAAATAAAAAAGAAAATATATGTAGAAAGTGTGACGTTATTTTAAAAGAATGAGGAAACAAAATTATAATTCGAATGAAAGTAAGCATTTAGATTAAACACATTTAAGGTCTCATTTTTATCAAACATTTTTGTTTTACTTTAACATACAAAATATACTCAAAAAAACAGAACAACACCCTGAACCCCACAATTTCTCATCTTGAAGAAATCTTAAAAGAACCTTGACACAACCCTGACGAAAAGTACGAGTTTTTCAGACCCCCCAAGTTCAAAGTAACTTGACGAGAAGTAACTTTGGACTTTAAATTCTCAAATAAACAAAATATACAACATTTATCTTGAAGAAATTGTGTAAAAACCTGAACCAGAAAATAAAAATATGAAATATTGTATAAAATGTGTTTGTAAAAAGAGACATATTAAACGTTTATGCATTGAAGATGTGTAAAATTCCTATAAACGTTGAGACTAGGGAAGATCTAGTAGATGGAAAAGGAAGGTGTGCATGAGCTCGAACCAAAGCTAAGACCGTGAAATCGCGGTGGAGATGTTAAACGATCACCTTGGGACCAAGCGGTTGAATTCCCAAGAGAAACATGTTTCACCTGCTGGACGGTTCGCGTTTTCTCTGTGATGGAAAATAGCTTAGGAAATACGATATATTTTATCGCTAAATTTTCCACTACGGGAAATAGGACCTAAAGTATATCCAACTTTACCTTTTGTAAACAGGATCGAATAACAAATATTCTCATTCGTTGAAATATTTTTCCCTGCATAACACAAATTGATCCTTTTTTTCTTCTTCTTCTTGGCAAATAATCTCGAGTTTTAGGTTTGCATTTTTATCGATTAAAAAGGAAAAGAAAATTAACCAGTGTTGGGTTCCTTTCCCCAACACTGGTGAAAAAGATTTTTTTTTTTAAACAGGACCAGATAATAATCGTTTAAATATTTTTTATGTTAATCTCTTACAACTCGTTAACTACGGTTTTGTATGTTTTTTTTTGTTTCTTATTCTTACTGATTAAAAATAGCATTGGAAATACGAGACATTTATTATCGCACGATTTCGGCAAATACCTCCTCAAAAAAGGAAGAAGAAGAAGTATCAGACTTGCATAGGGTCTCCAAACCAATAAAACGACTAGTAATAATCGTTCGTTAACTCTCGGTTGTAATATTTTTACTAAAATAATCTTACCTCATTAATTTCGTTTATTAGATTTGCGTTTAGACTGATTAAAAATAGCATTGGAAATACGAGACGTTTGTCGTTAAATGTTAACCACTTGGAATTTGGAAAACTGGATTTGGAAATATATTTAAACAAATAATTTCATCGTATTAGCTTCGAGTATTAAGTTAGTATTTTTATTTATATTATTTTATTAATAAAATATAACCCTGAAAAAAAAAAAAATATTTTTGATACAATTTTAGTATTAAAGAAATATCATCCAAAAAAAAAAAAAAAATAAAAGTATCAGTAAATTTGCATAGAATTCAACAAAAACAAGTAGTTAAAGCAAGTATATTAATCGTACGAAAATATATTCAAACAAATAATCCCAGTTCATTATTTTCAACTATTATTAACTTAACATTTATTTTTTATTATATATTTTGTTATTTTTTGTATAAAAAAGGAAACATATTTCCGTGGACAATTTTAGCAAGAAATAAAACACCGAAAGTATTAACAGATTTGTACATAGGGGGATCCAACAAGTAGTAGTCGTAGTACATTGATCGTACAAATATTTTTGCGTAAAACGATTAAGCTTCTTTTTTTATTTATTTATTTTGTTTTGTTTCATTCTTCTTTGCAGGTAATCTCGGCTCGTTAACTTGGAGTATTTGCTCATTAAACAATAAACCTCCAGCCGCTTCGCTAATCGTTGACATCCCCCTCTCATCCGTCTGACTTGTATCGAGTGAGAGAGAAGGATAGAATAAAAAGGTCGGGGTAAAACAGGGATGTTGGGAGGAGAAAAAGGAGGAAGAGGAGGAAGAGGAGGAGGTGGGTTTCGAGGAGTAGAAAAAGGGGTTGGGGGAACGAACACAACTCTCGTTCGACGAGATGGTTCACCGGATTCCGAACGCTCGTTTCGTTCGTTCTCGCAAACCCAACCAACTCCTCGTTAAACCTTGGCCGGTCTCTTCTGTTTGACTTTTTTTTCCATCTTCCTTATTCCTTCTTCCTTCCTTCCTTCCTTTCTTTCTTTTTGCTTTCTTTATCATTTTCTTTTTCTTTCCTTTTTTTCTTACCAATCGTTCGACATCGATGAAGATGATCGACCCTTATCGTTAGGATGTAATTAAACGTTCAAGTTATTGAATAACTTTTTCTTTTTACATTCTTTTTTCTTTTTGTTTTTCGTTCTATTAGGGTGATAATAAAAATAATGATTATCTTAGAAAGTCATTGAAATTATTACTATCTTTACATATATACATTCGTATTATATTATTCATAAATTTATTTATAAAATTTTATTTTATTTTTATAATATAATATTAAATATATATCATTTTATATATTTATTACACATATATTTACATATATTATTTTTTTTTGTAATATATTAGGTTGTCAAGTATGAAATGGAGCAAATTTCAATTCAATTACGTGCATTTTTTGCTCCATTTCATACTTGACAACCTAATATATATTGAGTTGGTGGAAAATAAATGTCGAACTTTTCCTATATATATATACCATAGTTTTTATTTTATATATTTTTTTTTTTACAAAAATTGCAACGAGAGATAACGTTTGAAGTAAAACTCGTTCAATTATTGATTGTAAACCGTTACTGTACCCCCATTACCATCACCATAATCATCAACACTATTAATTTCTGATTTAACGATCCCAACGCAATTTGTTTCTTGCAAATTATTTTCCCAAGATTACAAAGACCTTTGTTCGTTTGAACCTTTTCATCAACATCATCATCATCATCATCATCACCTTCTTCTTTAAATTTGTTTGTTGGTTTCAAAAAGGATCTACAGATCCAAAAAGAATATATTTTCCGATAAATCGATCGAATATAGTTTCTTCTTTGGTATAAATGATCAAACTAGATTTGTAACGTTAACTTTTAACTAACGAGCTACACCAATCTTCTATCATGCTTTTCATTATTTATAATTACGAGTAACACGAGCGTAAAATGTTAATTTCCTTTGCGAACTCTGTTGACCGTAATAACAGAGTGTACCATCCACGAGTAGAGAGAAAGAGAGAGAGAGAGAGAGAATAGTTCAGAGATACCGAAAGATACGAACGTTCCTACAGAATTAGTATAGTCAAACTAAATCAAAAAGTATTATCCGATTTGCCAAATTAAAAGCCTTTCTTCTTCCTCTTTTTCCTCTCTTTCCTTTTTTTTCCAACTTCCCATAGAAATAGAAACGAAAAATAATAATAATAATCTAAAAAAGCGTGTACCATTTTAAATCTGAACATATAAAAAAAAAAACGTATCAAATAATAGTTTTGTTTAAACGTGACTATTATCCCAAAGGAAAGAAGAAGCAGAAGAAAATGAAACAAGTAGAAAAGTGGTGAATTGGGTTGGCATAGGAGTTGATAAAAGAAGAGTGGGGGATATCAAACGTAAGTTTACGAAGATGTGAGATAAAAAAATCAATTAGATAAAAGTATAGTAGAAAATAGAAGTGTGTGGTTAGATGAAGTACCAATAGGATGCCGATTCTTGTACTATTTTCACCCAAACCCACCTACCTACTCTCCACCCGACCTACTAGTTTCCACTTGCAACAGTAACAGCCAACAGTGGTACCAGTGGCAACAGAAATAGAAGTTAGCAGCAGAAGCAGAAGCAGAAGCAACAGCAACAGCAGCTGAAGCCGACCAAAAGCGTCCCTTTTTTCCAAAGAAACCCGTAACCGCACTTAGGGGAAACTTTGCGGGTCGACTCGGCAAACAGACTCGAGTTCGAAACTGTTTGCTTCTTCGCCTTTGAAAAACGTCAGTCGGAGATCAGCGAAAGAAGAGAAAAGAGAAGAGAAAGAAAAGAAGAGATGAGTCGAGAAGAAGAAGAAGGGTGGTAGTAAGGTGGGTGAGTGAGTAAGGTGGGTGGTTAGATGGTTTGAGAAGAGAAGGAGGGTCAAAAGAAGGAGCTTGAGTACCGGCAGGATTTCCCGCTTGGGAATACAAATTGCACTTTTACGAGAGTTAATCCCAGATTGTGGTGCCGCGACGAAATCAAAAAGTTTGTTGATATCTTTTCCGCCTGAATATAAGTCTTCCCTTCTACACACACACACACATACACACACACACACACACTTTCACTTTCTTTTTTTATCTTTCTCGTATACTCTCTCAAATTTTCTATCATCCTTCTGTCCCTTTTACCCGATCTATTTCTATCCATTTTTACAACAATCTCTAAACGGGTCCTGTACTTTTCCCCTTCTCCTTTCTCATACCTCTTCTTCTTCTTCTTCTTCTTCTCTTTCATAGTCCTTTTCTTTATTTGTAAACCATTCTATCCGTTCTTTCTGGTTAGTTCCTGTTCCCTCTTTTTCTTCTTCTTCTGTTGTTCCTTTTTATATTTTTTTCTTTTTTTTTTTCTGGAAAGTATGGAAATACTTTCACCGTGACGACTCGTTGGCCCCGTCCCGGTAAAAGAAATAACAATGCCTCTCGGTATACTGAGTTCCAACCATCGAGAGTTGCTTTTACCCGCCTACGATGCTAGTGGCTGGTACGGTATAAGACCTCTAGAGAGGTCGAGAGGTCGAGCTTGCGGCTATGCCGACTTTCCAACCATTTTCCTTCCCTTTCCCTTCCCTTCTCTCTCTCTCTCTCTACCCTTCCCTTCTGCCCGTAAACGTCACCGACAGAACTTCTCGTTTGTTTCCACTTGTGTGTACGTGTTGTCTACCAGCCCCCTTTTTACCCCGTTCCACCCTTTCATTTCCCCCTTCTGGGTCCCCGTTTACCTCGAATATACTTTTTACTTACTTTTGATCGATCCGATAAATGTACTTTTACAACTTTAACAACAAACAACAACAACAACAGTTGCAAATAGTTTTTAGTATCTTTTGTGTTATTTTTTGTATCGGTTGTTTTATGATAGTGATGCGTTTAATTAATATTTTTAATTTAAATATAATATATAGAATATGTATTGGGTTGGTAATTATTAATAAGAGTGTTTTATATTTTTTATTGGAGTTAATTAATTAATTAATTAATTAATTCTACAAAACACCTTTGAAAGTAAGAAAATTTATAAAATTATTCATACATTGGTTGTATAATTTATTATTCAATGCCAATAGATGTTTTTTTAAATTATTTATATTAACCTTGATTATTAGTAATATTAATACCATATATAATTTATTTATAAATATATATTAATAAATATAAATTAATATATATTAATGTATGTGAATTTAATTAAAATTTATTCGAAATAAATTTAATAATATTTTTAATATATTGTGATATTATTATATATATTATATATATTATATATTATATATATTATATTATATTATATACTATATACTATATATAATATAATAATATATAATATAATATAATACTATAGTATAATACTATATTATATTATATACTATATAATATAATATATAGTATATAGTATATAATATATAATATAATATAATATATAGTATATAGTATATAGTATATAGTATATATTATATATATTTATTATATTATATAATATATTTAATACATTTATATAAAAATAAATATTATTCTCTCCCAATAAAAAATTCGCATAAAACTTTTTTTCTAACCAACTAATAATACCCTAAATTAAAAATTTGTATAAAAATTACAAGAAAAGAAAAGGTAAACTAATCGAGACTAACGTTAATCAGATATTCTTTTAATTTTTTCTTTCTTTTATCGTCGCGTTAAAATATATTTCTAGGATATTTGTCAGTTACACTTTCTTTCTTTCGTTTCTTTTCCTTTTTTTTCGTTTCTTTCTTGCGACGTGGAAAAGCGTTAAGTAACTCCCTAAAGTCGTCCCTTAAAACGGGAGAAATCGTGCAAAGAGATAGAAAGGGATGATAGGGCGTGGATGAAGAGGCGGCAAGGTTCGAGATAGGCGGAACTGGAGGTCTAATTAATTGCCGAATTAGACTTGAAAAATGTATCCCTGGCAAAACCCTCTTCCTTTCCTTCTCTCTTACTGTCGGAGATTCTCACAGCTTTACCCGATTTTCACCGAAAGTGAGTCTCCCCTACCTTTACCCACCTCCCCTCCTGTATGCTCGTACGTTATAAAAGAATTGTTGCAATGGTCTAAAGATTGCAGAAAAGAAATCTCTTCTTTTTTTTTTCTTTCTTTCCCCTTATACCTAAACCACTCTACAAATTTATTATTCTATTTCCTAAAAAAGTATTAAGAAAAAAAACACGTAAGTGAGAAGTAATGAGTAAAAATAATATACAATTTTGTATATCCAAGCAAATATTTATTAATTTTATTTATTGTTAACTGTAGTAGTAGAAGTAAATGGTCAATAAATGGACAGACAAGTAATACAAATCAAAGTAGAGTTTCACTACTCCTAAAACTCTATTTCCCTTAGCCATAGAGATGGGAAAGAGAGTCATCTCTGAGTTGTTGCTGTGCCTATCACTTTTATGAGACTCCAGAACAATTTCAACGGTACCAGCAGAGTATTTCTATCAGTTCGCAGAACAATTTCAACAGTTCTAAAAGTTCCAGGAATAACAATGTATCAATTTACTATATAATTTATTATATAATTTTTAAATGTATTATATTATATTAAAATGAATTCAATATTGTATTATACAATATATATTATACAAATTAAATGTGCTATGTATAAAGTTATATATTATATTAAAGTCCCAGAACGGATTGCCTACCGACTAAAAACCTCCTGTTTTTAATTCTAAAGCAACCAGAAATTAAGGTATCACCCTAATACTTATATATATATACCTGTATATATATATAATACACGTACTCGATTGCATTTCATAAGTGTTTTCGTCGATTTGTTTTTCTTTTCTAACTATATGCACTCTTTTACTCACTCCATTTGCTGGAAAACTATAGCAATTTAGCCTATCGCATTTACGAGTGTAAGGAACTTGAGTTGTTGTACGTTAAAGCAGTCTTACGATCCCTAAACTGATGGTTAGCACTGTCAATAAGAAAATTCCAGTTTCATACTTGTATCTCTGGTATAAGACAAACTTGGGACGAGCAATTTCGAACAAGTTCATTCCTGAAGGAAGAAGAAGAATAGAAAAATATGAGAAATTATAATCTCTGGTAGAAGTTAAGTTTAATTATCGTATATCAAGAATATTCTACAGGGAAAGAGAATGTAGCAGTAGTAGTAATAGTAGCATAGGGGGAGGTTAGTAGTAGTAAGGGGGTGGAAGTAAAAGGAGGAGGAGGCTTTTAAATTCAACCCACTCGAGTCTTAAACGAGTCGCTAAACGGTCTGCGTCGAAAAACGTCGACCCTACTCGTTACTTTTTTTCTTCCATACTAAACGTACGCACGAATTTTACTTAACGAGATAATAACACGACGAGAGAGGAAACAGGAAGCATGGGTATATAGAATGAGACTTACCATCATCAAAAGACAGAGAGAAACAGAGAAAGAGAGAGAGAGAGAGAGAGAGAGAGAGATAGTTGGGAAAAGATAGAATGAGTTAACATGCAATGAGAGTATCGCAGTTGTATGTTCTAACTTCGAAAGTCGCGTTGCACCACATCGCGTGAGAGACTGATTTGCATCCTGCATTAAGTGAGAGAGAGAAAGAGAGAGAGAGATAATCGCGTATCTATCATCTGAAATTAACACTGTCAAGTTGTATACCGCTTTCTTGGATCGTTCTCCTTCCGTGTAAAGGAACCTTAACGATTAAGTCACCATACCTGACATTTTCCTTCGACCTTACTTTACAGATAAGATTTAGATATACCTTCCTTTGATAACTCTTAACATGAAACATGCAATTTTTCATTACAACTATACACGACCAATAAGTTTCTTACTTAAAACTTATCTAATGTTTACTTTATTTTAATGAAACTAATATAATTGTTTGATTAAAGTTTGATTAAAGTTTGATTCCAGTTTAAAATAAGATTAATATTATTATGTATGTATGTGTGTTAATATTTTTATATACAGGAAGAGAAGGGATATTTCGGGTTGAATTGTTTTTATTTAGGATTAGAAAGATTTTAACAATTTTGTTTCAATCGTAAAGTTGGATGTTTCAAGACTTGAAGAGGAGAGTATCAAATTTTTTTAAAATATTAATAATATTCATCATAGAAACAACTTTCGAGTTTATATTATACTTCAAGTATAAAATTGGGATTTAATATTTATATGTATTACTATTATACTTTGTATTATACTTCAAGGGAAACTCTACACCAATATGTTAAAAAGACCGATAAAACATTTATCTTTTTAATCTTATAATCCAAACGTGTTCATTCCTTATCTATTATGAAAATAATATTTCTGATTGTGTCAATATTATCTTGCATAAAATAAAACTAAAAAATAAATAATATCGTTGCCTAGTATTCTTTTTTTTTTTTCGACAAGAAGAAATATCGACACGGATAATCGACGCAAAAGTTTCATCCTCTCTCTCTCTCTCATTCTTCCTTTTTTTTCTTTGGAAATAAAAGTACGAAAGAAGTAATTCCTCGACGTTTCACGACATGGACGAGACGAGGGGGCACAGAAAATAAGATTTTTCTGCTAAATCGTAAAATTCTAGTTGCCCTCCTGAACACAGCCTCCTCTCTCTTTCTCTCTCTCTCTTTCTATTTTATTTATTTCTATATCTGTCTCTGTCAGTTTCTTTTTCTCTTTAAAGGAACATTTTTCCCGTTGACGTTGGTGTTCCACGAAATGAAGCCATAACGAGTTATCACGACGGGCAACAAACCAGAAAACCAACACCCCGCTACTTCCTCCTCCTTAGTCGAGTATTAACGCGGAACACGTAGGAGGGTGGTGGGATGATGGGGTGATGGGATGATGGGGTGGTAGGGTGATGGGATGGTACAGCCGCGATTTGATTCCGCGTGGTAATAAAGCTCGAAAAGCACGTTTCGCACAGAAGAAGAAGAAGAAGAAGAAAATCTTCGCGACTTATGGGGAGGTACTCTTTCTTAAAGCTAGTAACGTTTATATCGCAACATCCTGAATTGTAGACGTCACAACCCTACGTCGAACGTGTCGCGATCGTAAAAACACATTTTTCACCAATGCACACATACATTTTTTATATATTTATTTTCTGACAGAAAGACAGACTGACAGAAACAAAAAGAGAAAGAGAGACAGAGTGATAGATGTTATTTTTATCTGAAGTAGGTACAGTCCCATGTATTATAAATAATTAATAAGTTAGTTTATATATTTATTTAAATCGTGACAAGATTTTTCTTTTTAGTTAAAATATAGTACTTTTCGGATAGTAAATAATTGTAATTTTTATATATTTTTTCCACCAACTAAATATAATGTAAATAAGAATGGAAAATATATCATTTTAACTTTGATAGTTACATAAATAAAATAAAATTAAATTAAATTAAATTAAATAAATTAATCTACAAAATTATTTCAAATTTTATTCGAAGACCGTACACGTTTCTAAATCATTATTATTATATTCTTATTCTTATTATTATTATTATTATTTATTATTATCATTATTGCATAATATAAATCAAAGTGTGTATCCTTTTACAAAGAAAATTTCTCACTCGTATCAAATTTCATGCAAAAGCTTATCGTATCTCACGTGATAAGGATTATACCGCACCTGCGACATCTTATATTCCTTTATTAGATAATAACGCAATATACATACATCTACATACATATACATACATACATACATCCATACATCTATATATACATCATACATATATACATACACATACATAATACATAGAGGTAATATTAAAACAGGCTTGAATTTTTCCCAAAGAGATTATTATTAAACAAAGATAAACATTTCGTCCAGTTTAACGACAGATAAAAACTGTTTAATCCTATTTTACAACTCTCCTACTATTTTCTTCTGTTTCTTTTATTTTATTTTCTTTTTATATTTCTCTTTATTTAAAATTTTGTGTTTTCTTTACACTTACACTTGTCTGGAATTTCAATCACTAACGGGTTAAATAATAAATATAATTTCGTTCAATTATATCAAGACCAAAAACTATAAGGAAGAAATACTTCCAGTAAATTCATCTTACTTCACGAAGATACTTTTTCTTTTCCTTCCTCTTTCCCCTCACATTTTTCTCTCACTCTCTCTCTCTCTCTCTCTCTTTTTCTTTCGATTCGCAGTGGAGAATATCGTAGATGCATATCTCTATTCATCTTACTCTTTCGTTATTTCTTACATTTTTACCATTTTCTTGCTACTCTTCACGTAAATTCCAACTTTACCTTTGAAAAGTTGAAAGACAAAGAGAGGTAGATAGATAGATAGATAAAGAAAGAAAGAGAGAGAGAGAGAGAGAGAGAGAGAGAGAAGGATATAAGAAAGTAAGAAGAGAAATATTTAATTTTCTTGAATATTTAAAGGGCGAACACGCGGGTGCTGATGGGTACACATTAATTTTCTATTCCCTCAAATCGACCAAGAGATAAAAACGTTACCTTTGAGATAAATTAAATATTTAATCTCGTAACGCGATTATGAAAAAAAAAGACCGTTTTAAAATACTGTATAATGAAATTTTCTTCTTAAACAAATTTTATTTTCGTCTGATAATTTTCATACGTGCACCTTGTGTGTGTATGTGTGTGATGTTATTTAAATTTAGTTTAGAAACTATAATCACGTGTTTGTATTTTATTCTTGTCTTCTAATTTATTATCATTAAATTATTATCGATGACTTTTCTATATTTTTCTTTTTATTTCATTAATTTATAATTTTTTATTGAATCTATTAAGTTGTGTAGAGAATGAGTATAAATATTATTATACGTGAGTAAAGGAATTAAATTAATCCATTAAATAATATTAAATAATTTGAATAGAATTTTGATGAATTTTTCTAATGCAAATAAAATTCAAGAATTGATGTATGGTCACTCACAAATGAAGAGCATCACGTTTTTTTATATTTTGAAATATCTGGTACAAATAAATCCAAAAATACACCTAAATTAAAAACTTGTTATTTAAATTTATTCATCAATAATAAAACACACACACCTACGAAGGTACACCTAGGACCAAAAGTTTGTTAATTAAATTCATTTTTTAATAATAATAATTAAAATATTAATATTATCCAAATATAAATGAAATAAGTTAAATGAAAAATAAATTTCTATTATTTTGAAAATTAGTATTTTATTGCCATAATTACAAACATATATTTGTTCTAATATCATATAACTTAAAATGATAAATCGTTTGACCGATAAAAGAGTATTAATTAAAAAGAGATGTAAAAAATTAAAAAAGAAATAAAGAACGTAATTAGTACAATGAATACCAAATGCAGTTATGAATGAGTGAATGTGTGAGAGAGAGAGAGAGAGTTTTGAATCCTATTATTCGTTGCTATTATGTTGAGAATAATCGATGCTCGTTTCCCAATTGTCGAAAACAATGGTAAGAGAATTAGGAAATAGTGATGTCCAATCGGAGAACGGATTTCAATGATTTTAACCTAAGTACACGATATGCTATAGTACACTATTGTACGTACTTCAAATAACGTTTATTAACGATATTTGATATTAATAATAAAAGAAAATAAAAAAAGGAATAAACACATCTACGTTTATATGCATTTACACACATATATTTCAACATATATTTGTTTTATTTTTTGTTATTTTCCATATATTTTCTACGGGAATATTTTTCTCACCTAAAATTCATATCGACACGTGTAACGTGCACGAGATGAGTTACGTGTTACGATATATAGAATGTTCCATTTTAATGTTTATCGTTGTACAACAAAATATTTCATATATGTATATGTATATATGTGTGTGTATGTGTATGTGTAAAAAAATATATTCTAAAGTTTGAAATAGTATCAACAATATAATATGCGTATACATGTTTGTTTTTATTGAAAATTTTTATTATGAAGAAATAAATAAAAATATGTATTACGATCGTGAACCGATGTTCCAGCAATGATAATAAATTTAAAAAAACAAAATATTCAACTTTTGTATACTATTTTTCTTTTATTTAAAAATTTCAATTAAAAGTATATATGTTCCTAGTAATTATAAGAGTAACTTACATATATGAAAATAAAATTTAGATTAGGAATTTATTTTACAATTTAATATG
The DNA here is from genome assembly GCA_023678845.1 of Mischocyttarus mexicanus. Taxonomy (NCBI): domain Eukaryota; kingdom Metazoa; phylum Arthropoda; class Insecta; order Hymenoptera; family Vespidae; genus Mischocyttarus; species Mischocyttarus mexicanus. The sequence goes on along the minus strand of JACGTP010000022.1, from coordinate 806,094 downwards.
TTTTAAATATATATTTAAATAAATGTAATAAAATAGAGAGTAAAATAAAATCTTTAACGAATGTATGTTTAATAATTCATTTATTACTTTTCCTAATAGAAATATGCTATGAAAAATTGTATAGAAAAATAACTGGAACTCTTAAATATATATTTAAATAATTATAATAGAAATAAATTTGTTATTTTATATAGGTACATTTAAAACCACTCATAATTACCAGGACATGTATTTTGATAATATTTATGGTGTTGAGTAGTTACAAAAAATATATAGAAACCATGGACTGTTATTGTTTAATAAAATATTGTTAAAATCGAGTATTTATATGTGTGTATATGTGTATGCATGTATGTATATATGTGTATATATATCTCGATAGATCAGAACGAAAGGCGGAAAGCATTTTCGTGAAACGCAAGAGCCGTGGGCACGTCGCGTCAAGCCGTGCCGTGTGTAATCAAAAGCAATTTCACGGATACTCGCCGCTTCTATGTTAAAAGAGAGAGAGAGAATGAGAGAGAATGAGAGAGAGAACACACCGCCTTCCCCTTTTACCAAGATAATGACCAAAAGTGGGCCGCGGGTGATCCATCTTTGTCAAACTGTCGGCCCGTCTGGATTTCTTCGCTAGAACCCGAACCCTCCTCTTTCTCCTCCTCCTTCACCTCCTCCTTCACCTCCTCCGCCTACCTTTACTCCTTCAAAAACATCCAATATATTCGAACCTAGTTGCATTTACTTTTTCTTTTTTCTTCCTTCCCTTTTTTTCTTCCATCATCCTTGGCTTCTTTTGTTTACAAAAATCAATACTCCCTATTTTTTTACGATATATTTGTTTATTTTGTTACAATTTGTTGATAGGCGTGTCTTTTTTATTTCTATATTTTACAATTTAAATATAAGTGTTTATGACGAATTATAAATATTTTCTAAACCAGTTGTATTTTTATTTATTTTCTTCTTCCTTCCAATCTGTCTTATTTTGTTTAATATATTCGGTACCTTTTTACGATATAAATATTGTATATTTATTATTTGTTTTATTTCAATTCGTTAATGGTGTGTGTTATGGTATCACCTATTTTCTTTTTATATTTCACTGTTATTAAATATAAACGAGTGTCATAAACCATGAATATATTCCAAACTATTACCATTTGTCTTGATTTACTTTATCTCCTTGTTCATATATTTTTACCTATTTTAGAAATGATATTCTTATCGATAAATATTTAATCTCGTGTTCAATTCATTGATAAGGATGATGTTTCGTCGGATTTTATATTACGAAGATTGAAAGAAAATATATTGAAAAATCTCTTTTATGCAAATATGACAAAACGTCAATATTTTCCAACTCACTTGAATATATTTTTTTTTCCTAGTCTTCTTTTGTTAAAGGAATCGATAAGATTCTACTTTTTTTCTTTCCTTCCTTTCTTCGATGATATTGTAAACGATAATTATTTACCCATGTGTGTTCCTACCAATTTGTACGTGTGTGTGTGTGTGTTTTTTTTTTATCGAATATTATGTATGAAGGAAATATGACAATCAATCAATATTATCTAACCAAGCTCTGGATTTAATTTCTGATTCTTTTGTTAAAGTAATCGATAAGATTCACTTTTTTCTTTCTTTCCTCTTGTTTTTTTTTTCAAGAATATTTTTCAATCTCATTAATATTTTAATATTTACATACATGATCAATTTATTGTTAAGCATGATGTGTATTATCCAGTTTTATATTACAAGAAAGAGAGAGAAAAAAAAAATATCAAACCTTTTTTTTTATGCAAATATGACAAACCATCAATATTTTCTAAACTAAGCTGCAATATTATTTTTCTTGTTGTTTCCCCCTTGCTGATTTTGTTTATTAACAAATGATGAGATACGTTTTTCATTAAAACGAGATATTTTTAACCATAAACATATCGTCTCCACAGTTCGATTTTTTTATTTTTTTATTAATAAGACTTTATGTGGTCTCTCATCGGATTTTTTTTATATTTTATAAAAAACTAAAAACAAAGATCAATGCTCCCATGTAAATACGAAATACCATACCAATATTTTCGAATCTAACTGCATTTTTTTTTTTCTTTTGTATCTTCGTTCCTTTCATAAATGAAATCGATTTCGTTCGAAATTGATTCGTATTTTTATTATTTTCCAATTTTTTCTCTTTTTTTTTACAACGCGATATTTCCATTGACAAATATTTGTCCTACGCGTTTATATCTGCTGATATAGAAATTTTATCAGATTTTATTTTGCCATATTTGTAATAAATATTTGTTGTTATGACAAATCAATAATATGAATTTTATCTTTCTCTCTCTTTCTATTTTTTCTCTCGCTACAATTATTTATAAATAATGAAAAGTGAAGGTGTAATTTGTTAAAAAAAAAAAACAAATGACTCTGTACGTATAAATATTCCATATCCATTATGTGCAATTATCATATATTAATAAATAATATTGATTGAGAAAAGCTTTTAACTCGAATTTCATTCAAGAGATTCGTTATTTATATTTTAAAATAACCATAGGGACGTGAGATAACTGTCACAATTGATAATTCCTATATTCATTGAATTCTCCAGTTTAAATCAGAGTTTCGATTATTTTATACAATTTAAAATTGATATTTATTTTTTTTTTTCAAAAACTTAATAATATAAAGAAAAATTGTTTAAAATTCGTTCCATCATTTTATCAAATAAATCAAGTTCCTTTATTCAATAATAGATTAAAAATATTATTTGTTGTTAAAACTAAAATAACAATTCAAAGAAATATTATACAAAAATCATAAATCATTTCAGATAATTCTACAAAAAATTCTATGAACTAAATTAAATCAATGAGTGCAATAATAATACTTGCATTAAAGACATATATATTTCTTGATCTTTTCAATGTTATATAATTAAATGAAACAAAAAAAAAACCAAGTGAAATGTAGAAAAAGGGTAAACGAGTTGAAAACAAGTTTTTGTTTATTAATCCTTGGGCGCGAAACGTTTGCAGTCGGTTAGGTCCATAATTCGCATCGGTCGTTTTACAAGACTTTGCACTTCCTTCCCTTGGATAGGTACGTCGAGTTAATCGCGATATGCGACCACCCGACGAAGCGGCTAACATAGTCTTTTCAAAGGAATAAAAACAGAAATAAAGAAATAAAGAAAGAAAGAAAGAAAGAAAGCAAGCAAGAAACCATTGAACTCTCTTCGTTATCTTATCTCTTTTTCCTTCTTCTATAAAACTACTAAAAATCTTATATACATTACGTAACATTCAAAAAAAATATATATTATCCCCTCACCCCTTCATTGGTTAAATATTAAAGTTAAATAAAAAAATATATTTTATATTTAATAGATTTTTTAAAATAAAATAATATTTCAATATTACTTTCTATTAATTAACACAAAATATTTATTAAGAAATAAAAATATGTTCCTATTGGTAGATAATATTTTATAATTTAAACAATATAAAAGTTACTCCAACCCTTTATTTATTTATTTATTTATTTAAAATTAAAGTATATGTCTTGTATATATCAAAGGTATTTAATTTACCTTATAATTGAATGTAAAGCAATTAAAGTTATCTGATACGAATGTGATATTGGTTTTTATGGGAGAAATTATTTTTCATTGCCTCCTGAAAGACCATACTACGATATCATTTGATTAAAAATATTAAACAAATACTACAACTAATTGTAACATCTAATGAGAATCTGTTTAATTATTATTTTCTATGTTTTTATTAATATTACAGAATTTAATCATTTCATCATAAATTTTGCCTTACTTAATTTTATTTATTATTTATATTTATGTTCAAAAAAAACAGAACACATTCTCCGTCAATATTTGCAGAATATTTTTATTTATAAAAAAATATATCATACGTAAGAATAAATACTTGTCTCGTACGATCAGAAAAGGAACATAAACTTAATCGAAAAAGATAGTTCAACGATCGGTGTTTCGTAAATTATTATAAAAAAAAAAAAAAGAATATAGGAGAGTAGTTTGGCAAAAATAGAAGAAAGTAGGAGCCAAAACTTGTAGCCAAAATTTCTTCGACAATGACACCAAGGCCACATATTTCTTCAAATATTCCTGTCATTCTTGATAACCGTACTTTCGTACTTTGCTCTACGTGAGGGCTTTGATATCTACTCATCCTCCTTTTCCTCCACCTCCTCTTCCTCCTCCTACTCATCCTCTTTCTCCTTATTCTCATCCTCCCTTTCTTATTCTTCCATGAAACGTCTTATCCTCTTTCTTGGCTAACATGAGAGCAGGAAACCGTTAATCCACTCGTACTCGTATCAGCATGGCCCAGACTGTTTCGAAGTATAGAAATAATCCTCGATAGTATTACTCTGTATTACTCTTTCTATCCTCTTTCCTTTCCCTTTCCTTCGTCCTTCTCCCCCAGCCCCTATTCGTCTGAATTTAGTCTTCCTTTCAAAATTGTTTTTAAAGGAAAGTGAACCCACTCATATTTACTACGATTTACCATACTTTCATTTTCCAATTCAATTGTAATTCAATTTTAATATAATTTTTAATCTTTTTTTAATACAATTAACATGAAAAAAAGGTAGATACTATCATCTATTATTCATTCATTTTTAATATTATTTTATTTCATTTATCTGTTTTTTAATTTTTGTTAGATAAAAAATATTATAATAATAGATTGAAACTAATTTTTAGGAATAAGTAATTATATACACCAGAAATATTTTTATAACAAATAGAAATAATATTCAATCTTAATAATTTATTTGCACCAATTTAGCAAATTATATACAAATTTAATAAATTATTTTTTTAAATTTTATAAATTAAAATTTCAAATAAAATAAATAATTTTTAAAAAATTTATTTAACAATTTATATTTTTTAAATAAATAATATTTATAGTTGGTATTAATTAAAGTAGATGAAAAGAAGATCCTTTTTTCCTCTTTAAAATGCATTTGGTTTTACCTCTCTACGATGTTCCGTTCGAAAGATATATCATTTTGAAAATTGGCCATTCATAATTTCAATAAGCACGTGACGCCCGTAGTACGAGCCCCGTACTACGTAGTAAATAGAACGAAAAAAAACACACACTCACTCACTCATACACACACACGTACTACGCTTTACGCGCGTGGTCTGGTCTCGCGTAAATTTCCAGGAATTTATGTGGGTCACTGTGTCAATACACTTCATTAAAGAAATTAAATCTCCAGTATCCCGGTTTATATCCGGGGCGATATTTTAAAATTAGAATATTATCGTAATTAAAAGTCGTAGAGATTTGGAAAAAAGATCATTTTCAAGAGTAGACTTTCCTCTTTTATTTTCGATATTATTTATTCGTCCAATTGTTATTAACAATAGAGAAATTATCGATTATATCTGAAAAAATAATTCGAAATATTTTCCAACTTCACGAAGACTCGTGATAATTATTTATAAACAATTACTAGATGGTAAAATTATTTAAAAAAATTGTTTTATAATTAATTACTAAACAATGTACTATAAACTAAAAATTATTTAATACTTCTAACCTTTTGGAAAAATGATTTTCTTTTCTAATCTATTTTTATAAACGCGAAAGAGTACGCGTTTCCGTGTGTGTTTCTAATTTTCATATTCAAATTTGATTAAATTATTTAAACAATATTTATGTATATAATTATAATTTATCTGATAATATAAAACAACTCTTTTCTTGAGTTTTTATTAACCGTATTCATAAAAATGGGGACAAATAAATTATACTTCTCGTGTTATTACTTGTCCTCGAAAATCTCATGTTACGAAGGTAACAAAAGAAATAAAAAATAAGAAAAATTACAAAGAAAAAGGGACATTATTTGATATGAATTATTTGGCCTTGTTAATTAACTTTACAAAACGTCTCTTGACTTGACGACCTTGGTACACGCACGGGATCAGAAAATGACCTACCACAATTGTGTTGTGTCTCGGAAATTCAACCGACACCTCCTCACACGACAGTTTTTTTCTCTACATTCCAGTCTCGAACGTGCCGTCTCGCAAGGCCATGGGATTATCCCCACTCTGAAAAAAAAAAAACACATAGTCCTTTAGACCTTATTCAAGTGTTTTTTCAAGAATTTATGTAGGTCACTGGACAATCAACCTTTTATATGATCAAAACGATTATTCATTTTTATGAAACACTAGTTGGTTAATATTCATTCCAAGTATTCACGTTCAATCAAAATCAATTATCCTATTTCAGTATATTAAACAATTTTACATTTTCAATATTTATTTTTTAAGATCGGTAGAAAGAGTATACAATAATTTTATATATGAATAATTATTTTCTTTTTCATATGTGTTTGTAATATTAATATTGGTTATAAATGATAATATTAATTTTGTTACACAAATATTATATTATTCGATTAGATATTAAATAATAAATAAATTATCATAGATAATTAAGATCTAATTAATATTTTTTTTTATTAAAAACTTAATAATGTTTATTTATTTCTAATAGGTAAAAAACACAAATATATTTTATTACACCTAAAAATTAATTCAATCATAAATCTTGCATTTAAAAAATATAATAGTACAATAAACATTTTTAAACATTTTAACACCTAAAGTTAAAGCATATTTTTTTCCCCCATTAGAAATAATCTTTAAAATGTAACCTTCCCCCCACCATATACACATACACATAAAAAGAAAGAGAGTGTGAGAGTGAGACAGGGGGGAAGGGAAGGGAAAGGAAAGAAAGACTTAGGGAAAAAGAGATTCTTATGCGTTTTTAAAAACGTCTAAAAGTAAAACCAAGCGTTGTCTGTTTCTTGAACAACCCACTTATGGTTATTCTTTCTCTTTTCCGTTTACAAAGAGGAGTGAACCGTCCTTCGGAGCAAAGACGTCGTCGTCGTCGTCGTCGTCGTCGGCATCTCTCGAGGAAGGGCATTGTTTTATTCCGACCGCGTAGCAGACACTCCTCATCCACCCCAAACCCTAAACCACCTCCCCCCCCCCCA
>JACGTP010000022.1:756592-798920 GCA_023678845.1 Mischocyttarus mexicanus | reverse complement strand
ACCCCAAACCCCCCCCCCCCCCCCCCCCAACCTGCCTCTCGGAACTCCAACAACCCCCGTCTATCCTTCGTTCCCTGACTGCCACTCTCGACAATTTACCTTCCTTTCGTCTGAAACCCACTACTACTACTACTACTACTACTACTATCATCATCACTACCACACTACTATTATTACTGTTAGTATTACTATTTCTACTACTACTCCTACTATTACTACTAATACTACTCACTATCTTTTACTTTTATTCCTGTGTTTGTATCTGTGTTTCAAAAATGATATTTGTGTCCACTACTATCACTACCACCATCACTACCACTACTATTATTACTGTTAGTATTACTATTTCTATTGCTACTACTTACTAATTTTTACTTTTATCTTACTCTGTGTATCTTGTATTTCAAATGCAATATTTGTGTTCACTACTACCACTATCACCATCATTACCACTACTATAATTACTATTTTAATTCTATTTCTATCCCTGTTAACTGTATCTACATTTATATACAATACTACTACTACTACTATTACTATTACTACGTTTCTTACTTCTATCTGTGTCTCAATTTCTTTACATACATTTATATAAATTGTTACTGCTACCAAATACACCCTAACCACTACTACAACTATTACATCTTTCCCTTTTATCTTCTGTATGTTTCTCTATCCACCAATATATTTGTATCCACCCTACTATTACATCTTTTACCACCATCTTTCCTTTTATGGTGTCTGTATTTACTACTACCCTTTTACTGTTACTATTACTACACTTTACTTTCACTTTACCCCTGTCTCTCTCTCTCTCTCTTTCTGTATTTTTATTCACTACTACCACCACTGTTACAACTATTGCATCTTTCACTTCAGTTTATTTCTGTCTTTCTTTTACTCTCTAACTCATCGCTTTTCCACTCACCCATACCTCTCCTTATCCATTGGTTTTTCATCCTAATCGTACCTCCCGCCTATTCTGACCGTCCCCGATAAGTTGTTCTCTGCTTAATGACTCCCACGCAATCTCCCAACGCCCAAGTACGTCCTTCTCTTACTACCCCCCTCCCTACCCCAATCACCCTTCACCCTCACCCTTTATCCTCATCCTCATCCTCATCCTCATCCTCCAGTCTCCTTCTCACCCTACTCTAATATTCCTTTTTTTTTTGTTTCGTTTCTTCGTTTCATATCTAACCCGATACGAATCGTTCAGGATTCACTCTCATATTCCACCAACCGTCTTTTCATTCTCGTTCTTGTTCCATTCATACGTATGTGTGTGTGTGTGTATGTGTATATACTATTGTTTTATCTTTTTCTTCTTATTGGAAGATATAAGTTATTTGCAAGTTAATGACGAAACCACATGGCAATATTGCCATACGCTTATTATCATTTTTTTTTTAATCTTTTCATACACTATCGTCCAAAATTTTACTCGAAATATCATTCATAATTTTGTACAACTTCGATAATGAAAACCTTGATAAAATATTCAATTAGAAAAACCCATAATAAATTAATTATTCAAGGATGTAGGAAATGTATCAATTTGTTGTTAAAAATTATAAAGTTGAAGTTTATTTTTATAGGAAAAGATAATTGTAAGAAATAATACTTCTTCAATGAATAATAAATAATACAAAGTATTTATTTTATATTTAATATTATTAACATATTACTTGTAATTTATAAATAAATTTAACTACCTTTTAAAAACTACAAATTATGAACCCACTACTTTATAAAATATTTCAAAGAATAATATTAACTGAATTTAAAAAACTTTTGACCAGTAGTGTATAATATATCGATACTTTTTAACCATTGAGAAATTTCCTTTCCTTTCTCATTTCTACCCTTTATCCACCCACTTCCCATTCCCCCTCCTAATTTCCCCCTTTCACGTGTACCAGGATCGTATCTTCGGTCTGTCTGTTCACTCAGCACCTATCAACCCATCTACCTGTCTATCTATCCATCTATCTATCTATCTATCTATCTATCTATCTATCTACCTATCTCGTTTTGTTCCCTTGCAAATATTTCGGCAAAGCTCGAGTTTAATATGTGGAAAAGCTAGCGCAGATACAGACGGCTTATTGCCAGTCGTTATTGTCGGTTCGCTTCGAAAACGTTTGCCTGTCTCGTGGCTTCGGCTAAAAAGAGAAATAGAAAAAGAGAGAAAGAGAAAGAGAGAGTGAGAGAGAGAAAAGGGAAAACGATCGAGACTGAAAAGAAAAAGAACAAATGGAAAAGAGGATAAAAAGGTGGGAAAAGCGATTTCGATAACGCTGTTAGTCGAAAGTACCTTTTCGTTTCTCCTTTTAGAATCTTTTCTCTTGTTTTTTCCTCCCCCCTCAGCCCTCTCCCACCCTCGAACTCACCTTTCCCTACACTTCTGTCTCTTAATGTCATTGCGAATATGTTCGTAAATTTTTTACCAACAACAGTTACGTTTGACTTCTCTCAATGAGATTTTCTTCCACTTTTCCTATAACATTTACGCATATGTATGTATGTATGTATGTGTGTGTATGTGTGTGTGTTTGAAATTCGTACGTGAGATACGTAATAGAACATGCATAGACGTTTTTGGGATTTTTCTAGAATTTCTTTTATCTTATTTTCTTCTTTATTTAATTTATTGAAAATTTGTTTGAAAGATTTGAGAATACGTTTAAATGTTTGATTTTTTCAAAGGAAAGATTTTCTTCTAGTTTTTTTTTTTATTATGTGGGTGTGTTCATACGTGACAAAGTAATATAACTTTTAATGTCATTTTAACGTTTTGTTAGGTTTTAATATTAAAATAAAGAGTATTAGCGTGTTTAAATAAAATAACTTAAGTTGAAGTTAAAAAACAACTTAGTTATTTATTTATTTTGATCACGAAATTTTCTCTTACAGTTTGATAGATTTAATGTGTATATACGAAATATATCTTGATGGAGAAATAAAAGGTATTTAATGGAAGATACGAAGGGTAGAAATAAGAATAAAATAATCTTTGAGATCAAATGTTTGTTTCCTTTTACGACAAACGTTAGACGCATTAAACTTCGATATATGAGAATAATCGATAACTTCTGTTAGATTCGTCGATCAATTTCTCATTATTTTACAAAATATTGATTTACCCATACGTACATTAGAAATCCATTTGGGATTGGAAATCAATGATCGAATAAAAAGAAAAAATATAAAAAAATTCTACTTTATGGTATCGAATAAAATTTGTATTATTTATTTAAATAAAATTTTATATATGAAATTCATTCAATGAATCCAAAATTAAATTACACAGAATATTATTTGCAAAATTCTATGATAAAATCTTTGTAAAAATCTTTAAGAAATATTTGATCCATTCAAAAATAATATTCTCATATTCGAGTAATGAATAATAATAATCAATTTATTTCTATTTATTCGTATTTTCTTTTCCAATAAATTCTTTTCAAACCATAACTCGTTCATCAATGCATCAAAAATCAAATTGTACAAATTATTTAATAATACAATTAATATTTCATTTAAATTACACGCAATATTATTTGCAAAATTCTATGATGAAATCTTTGTTAAAATCTTTGTAACAATCTTTGTAAAAATCTTTAAGAAATATTTGATCCATAGAAATAAAAAAAAAAACATATACATGCATCGAGAACAATTTGTCGTACGTCACAGTAGTCGTTGTTGTCATTGTCGTAGTCGTAGTCGTCGTAGTCGTCGTCGTCGTCGTCATTATTGGCCAAACGAGTTTGGGGAATAACCATTTCACGAGCGTAACCACGCGTATATAGTACTCTATGTACTATATCGGCCGAGACTGGCTGAGCTGAAAAAATACGATAAACCGCTTTCGATGCTAACGGATTGAAGTGGCAGCCGCCGACAAGCGTGGACCAAATGGATCCATACGGACCCCTTCCTCCTTCTCCTACCCCTTCACCCCCCCTTCCCCTGCTTGTCCTCCACCTACCACCCCCCGCCATCGCTCTGCCGCGTTTTTATCTATTCAAAAAGTTGCCTGTTACGTCACCCAATAGAAAGAGAGAAAAAAATAAAAGCTTCAAATACGCAACCACGAAGGAATTTGTGATCTTGTAAAAAGCTGAAAAACTTTGCTACTGGAATATAAATCCGACAAAATATCTCTCAAGCTTTCTTTTTTTTTTATATATATATTTTTATTTTTATTTATGATATTATTTGTAAATAGAATTGCATTTTAAGTGATATTACATTTTTTTTTTTGTAAAAGTAATCATATTTAGAAAACGAAATAATTTGGAATTAATTTGTAACGAGGGAAATTGAGAACAGTTTTCTTCTTCTTCTACACACACACACATACAATACACGTATCTTCTTTGAAATAGAAATAATTAATTAAAAATATTGATAGAAAGAAGTTAAACTTTGATACTGAAATATAAATCTTAAAAATGTCTCAGCTTGTTTTATATGTCATTTTATTTATGATATAAATTATCTGTAAAAATAACATTTGAAGTGATATTAAATTTTTGGTTTTTTCATTAAAAAAAAATATATACAAAGTGAAATAATTTCGAAATGATGTTAACGAGGAAAATTGAGAACAATTTTCATCTTCTTCTACAACACATTTCTTCTCCTTGAAATGTAAATAATTAATTAAAAATATTGATAGAGAAATTTGAATCAAATGACTCGTATCGATAAAATCGTTTAATAATTATTAAACAAAAGTTATATTCAATGTTCAGAAGATATAATTGATAACTTTTATATGATAGAAAATATCAGAAATTAATTTTTACTACTACAACGTGTAGAGTAGAAATAATCGAGAGAATATTTAATTGAATAACTTTTTCGATCAATTGGAAAACATAAATAACTCATCTTATTCTCTCTCTCTCTCTCTGTCTCTCTCTTTCTCTCTTTCTATCTCGTCGATAAAGAATTTATATCTCGCAATCTATTATTTTTATTGATTTTATTTTTTATCCCATAATTACAATATTCAAGCTTTATATTATCTTTTTATATTTATTAATATTTACCTTAAATATTAAATTGTGTTAGTAAAATAATTTCTTTATTTTCAATGATAAATTAAAACAATATTACACTGATACTCGACAGATTAAAAAATCATCTTTGAAATGACTCTTTCTAAATTGTCAAAAATAATTTTAAAATTTAAAATAAGGTTTGAGGTATTAGTAAACATGTTTAACAAAATTTGTATGGATGTGTACCTTTAATAAAATTAATTTCGAAACAATTTAATAAAAACTTTTAACCTTTTGTAATTATTTGATAGAAAAACAAAATTAATTTCTTCGTATCAGAATACAAAAAAATGATGCATCAACAAGTTTCATCTCATCCTAACATTCTCAATATTATGCAAAAGACATTTGTTACAAAATAAACAAATGGTAAACAAGATCCTCTTAGTATAACATTTTCAAATAGCTTGTTAAATAATAATCGAAAACTTAAGAAGATGAGACAGACAGTAAGAAAATATTTCAAGAAACGAACTTTCATTATCATAGTAGTTTGTAATTCAAAACGAAACGAAGTCAACGAGACACGACTTCCGTCTTCCTTTCATTTGACTCAATTTTGATACACTCCCTTTCCCTTCCTATCTGTGTATGTGTGTGTGTTTTTCTCGTCACCACGAACGAACTAGGAAATTATTCCGCATTTTCGAATTAGCACTGAAATACATTTTCCCCTTCTCACACACACACACAGACAGACGTACTATCAAATACTGAATGTGAATACGAACGAATGAACGAACCAACCCTCTTCCTCCTCCCCTAACCCACCTTTTCCTCCTCCCTCGAGAGAAAGTCGTCTCATTGGTGAAGCTTTTAAAGCACGTTAATCCGTCGATGTCTTTTGTTTTTTCCAACTCCAGCGTATTTGCCAAACGTTGAAAAGGGTTTCGGAAGAGTTGGAGAAGAAGGAGGTTGGAGTTGCAGTTAGAGGAAACGGTGAGGTGGTAGGAGGAAGGGGGTGGTGGAAGGGTGTTTTCGTGTAAGCTATAGAACGTGGAAAAATCTTTGCTTGAATACGAGAGAATGAAAACATCGATGCGTGTTTGTTCTACTAGCCTGTCTCGTAAATCCTCTATTTTTTTTTCCTCCTTCCCTTCCTCTCCTATTTTTCTATGTTTTTTTTTATATTCTCTCTCTCTCTTTCTTTGTACAGGGACACATATATGCAGATAGATTCATACACGGCACGCGAATAACAGATACCGATCGTATCGACTTTTTTGAACTAATATTCCATATTTCTTTTTTTTTTTATTATTTTTCACATTTATTATACTTTTTATCTCTATTTTTAAATAATTTTTACTTTCTTTACATTAATTACGTTCAATTAAAACACGTATCGAATGGAGAATTAAAATCGTACGAATTGAATTAGAAATTCCTAAAAAGTATGTAATATCTGTGTAAATAATACAAATATTATGGACGTTCTATTAAATGAAATATTTATATCGTTGTTGTATAATAATTAAAAAAGAATCTAGTTCAGAATTAATATAAAAATAGTAGCATAACCTTTTTGCATGTACCTTCAACACTAAGCAAACAAGCAAACACACAAACAAGTAAACAAGCAAGCAAGGAAGGAAGAAAAAATAGAAAAGAAAAATATAAACGTTGTAGGAAGAATTTAAAAAAATAATAGAAAATAGTAAAAGGTAAGAAAGAGATTTTTTGTTGTTTACAATACTCTTCTCAATTTAATTTTTTTTTTAAATATTCGAATAAGCTAAATCGTATCGGTCTTTTTAATACTTTGTGTCTTTCACGTAAAATATTACGATTTAAAATGCAGTAGTAGAAATAGAAATAGAAATACAGTAAAATAGAATAATGGTGTGAGAAACAGAGTGAGACAGAAAGAGAATAGAAAAAGAAAGAGAGAAAGAGAGAGAAACGTAAGAAAAGATTTTATGAAAGAAACGTGTGAAACGTGTCGTGGTCCACGTACACTTTTCCAGACAACCGAATTGATTTGGATATTATTTTTCATCGTCTAGTTTTCTACCGAAACACGTTCGCCTATTTTTCCTTCATCAAAAGAAAACACCTTTCCTTTATATTAAAAATAAACCAAAAAAAAAAATTAAGAATGAAAAACTTAAAAAGAATCAATGAAAAATTTTCTATCGTAAAATCGTAAATTTCATTTTTAATTCCACCCTTTCACTTCTTCTTATCAATTTTCTTTATCATTAATTGAAAGCAACATTTCTCGATGATAATCTTTAAATAAAAAAAAACAAGAAGAATTAAGTCAAATGGAATTGATTGAAACGTGTATCCTCGAATGATTTTTCTACTTTCCCATATCCAAAGATTTCTTCCTTCTCTGTAAACAATTTTAACGTAAAAAACAAACATAGGGACTAGAAAAAGAGTCAGAGTGAGTGAGTGAATGGTAGAAGAGAGATTGGGGGAGAAGAAGAAGAAGAAGAAGAGAAGTAAACATGAAAAGAAGAAGAATTATGTTATCCTAATAGAATGCACGAATACCAAAAACTATTTTATGTTATTCTTCTAAAAACTACATCTGGGTATCGTGCATAGTTGAATTTCTGAAAAAAAATAAAAGAAAAAACAGAATTTTCTTCCCAACATTGGCTATTTTTCCATGCCATTAACGATCGAGACAAACGACCACCATCAAATGGTTTTATGGAAGTTGCCTTTTATTCCCTCTTTCCAACTTTTACCATCACCAGCATCTTTACTCCCATCAGAATCCAACTCTCTCTCTTTCCAACCTCCTTTCTATTTCCTAAAATTCTCTACCATCTCGCTAAATTCGATGTAGTACTTTCGTCTAACTTACGCTAACCCCCATAACGTCATTTCTTTTTCTTTTACTTTCTTTCATTCTGTGGGGGTTTTGCTTTCCCTTTCGGTCGAATTACAGCTGACCATCTATTCTTTTCTCTCTCCCTTCTCTTCTTTATTTTTGCCTTTCCATTTCTTATCCCTTTTTTTGTTTGTTCTTTTTTGGTTCTTTTTTTGGTCTTTTTTTGTTCTTGATTCTCAGCCCCTATTTTCCACTACCACCACCATAAGCCAGCTAGCCAGTCAGCTACCAACCAAGCTTCTTTTCCTTTCTCATTCTCTCGATTTTTCTTGTTGTACGATAGCAAAGAAATCGCCACGATTCGAAACGTTCTTCCTGAAACGGGGAAACAACAACCACTGGGGTCTGGTGGTACTTCGGTTGTCTCGGGAACAAGCCAATTTGCTGATTGCACGCCAGCTTAGAACGTTTTAAGAAAAAGTAGAAAATTTCTACGTGTTTTTTGTGTTTCCTTCTCTTTCTCTTTTATATTTTTATTTTTTTTATTCCTTTTTCTTTGCGTAAGATACTTTTTAGAGTGGTTTTTAAGAAGAGGGAAAAGTTGTACTCTTGTTTTATCATTGGAATGATTTCTTTTTTTATTTTAGATAAATTTCTATCTCAAAGTATCTGGAATGTAATTATTCGTATTTTATCCAAAGTAATATATTTTTAATAATTTTTATCTTTCCATTTACAAATTCAATACTTCGATATGTCGAATCAAAAAATCAACTCGATGTTGATTAAACGTAGAAAATAAATATTTGTTATTTTAGCTTCTTTTATTTTTATTTTAGCAATCTTTATATATCTCTGAAATAATATTAACTCGTCCCATAAGTTTCTTCCCCTTTTTTTAAATTAACTTTCTATATTATTTTACTAATATTAAATATCCCATAGTATCATGAACAAAGTAATAGAAATAAAATCGTATAATTAAGTAAAATAATCTAAAATACATCAGAAAATGAAAAAACTTATAAGACAACCAATTACTATAAATAATAATATTCGCTTAAAATATAATTAATATTCTCGACATTTGAATTAAAATAGAAATATTCTACTCACAGATATTTCACATTGATGCTATAAAACATATCAGCAAAAATTTCATACATTTCTGAATAATTTAAACGAAAACTGAAAGAGAGAGAGAGTGAAAGAGAGTTTTGTTTAGTTTTATCAAACGTAAGCGACATCGAAAACGTTAATGTGGTTACAAGCAATTGCTCCCAATACGTGTTGCATATGCTTTCGTAGAAAAGGCATATAATTTGTGGTCTAGTTTGGTCGGTGAATTACCGAAAACCATTTGCAACGAGGCAAAACGTATATCCGTGTCCATGTATCGATGATACTCACTGGTGAATTACAGTACAGATCGTACTACGATCATATCGATCGATGGTTAACCGTGAAGAATATCATGCGCGTGCGTACCTTCATCACGTATCCTACGTACCTACGTGCTTGCATTTATATACCTGTCCATATACCTGTGTGCATATACCTGCATATACCTGCACATTTGTGCATACGCGTTATACACGCATTTTATACACTACAAGCTAAAAGTTTTAATAAATTTCTAAACCCAGTTCAAATAATTGTAAGAAATAATTATTCGTACACTTGGAAGTAACCTAAATTTAAATTTATTTTTTATTAAATAATGTTAAAGTATGCTTTAGATTTTTTTATTAAATAGTTCGTTCGGTTTTTTATTATCAAGGTTAGTATTATTTTTTTTTCCAAAATGTTGACACGTTTTTAAATATCACAGGGTGATGATTAATTTTTCAAGTGTTTTTTGTTGAAGTTATTATAAAATTGCCCTAAATTAGGTGAACAAAGTATACAAGAATAAAAGATGTTGAAATTTGTTTAATTAAAATTGTTAGATTTTTACTAATTTGATATGGAAAGTGAGTAAACTGTTTCAAACTTTTGGCTGATAGTGTATTTATACATATATATATATATATGTATATGTTGTATACGTGTAATAAATGCATAAATGCGTGCGTGAGTACGTGTCACGTTAGCCACGAAACGTTCGCACCTCTTCGTTCTTGGAATACGAAACTATCTCCTATTTAATCGATAGCATTGTTACGAATATCCATGTATTTTGCTTTGGTCTCTCGATCGTTGATGTATTAACAAGAATAAAAGGAAATAAAATATTTGAAATTTAATATCATTCGATTATCGCGAATTAAATATATTCTGATAAAAGTTAAATCAACAATTATTGTAAATTAATCTTGTACAGATTTTATATATTTCATTATTATTTTATTAATATATATATATATTATCTATAATACTTCGTTAAATATAAATTATCATAAGAATAGTTAATAATTTACAAATGAAATTTAATTAACAAAATTTGATTAATATTCTTTCATAAAAATATATTGTAAAAAATTTTGTATTTTAATTGCAACATACAATAAATTGATTGAAAATTATTCAAACTTAAACATAGGAACAATCACTCATCGTAGATAATTTAGATATTATTTATTATTAATAAATAAATATATTAATAAAAAAAAAAAACTATATACCAAACTATGAAAATGATCAAACCCTAATAAATGATTCTCTCGTTAACAAAACTATAACATAAATTATAATAAATAGAATGGTACAACCTATAACGCGACATAGAAGATTTATCATGAAAATAACAAAATTACGATATTAACTGTGAATAATCAATGAACATATCTGAACATACATATACATACATACATATAAATATATATATAGATCCATTAAAACACAATCGTTCGTAGAGGTAGTAATTAGAAGTGGATAACTCGTGAAATCCAAATCAACGTGTAGAGAGAACTGATTTTCCAATATCGAGGAAAAACTCGTTTGTAACTGTCAAAGAACATCATTTCCTCGTCTACTACCTTTCCAATCGCAATTCAACGTTATAATCCCTTTGTACCTGTTGTAACCTTTTTTTTTTTTTTATATTTATTATCTCTATTTTCTTTTTTTTTTCGATAAAAACCAGAGAGAACAACCTAGCTAGCTAATATCTTATACAGGGCGTGTAATACGCCTTGATTTATTTCAACCTTTCTTCTTTCTTCTTTTTCCCCCCATCCTTCCTCCTCTTCGGGTCGGACAATTTTTTTTACTCGATTTTGCATCCAACCGACTATTCTCTTTTCCTTTCTGAACGTTCCTCTTCCCTCCACCACCACCACCTTCTCGGTTCACCTACCTCTCCCCAACTCACTCCACTTTCTCCTCATTCATCCTCCTCTTATTCCCAACTCTGATTCTTCTTTTTATCGCACAAGTATCGCCCACGCCTGGCAATATTTCACAATTACGCGGCTTTATGGGCCACCGTAAAGATACGCGCGCGCGGTTGGTGCGTGTCGCTCCCGCGATGGCCGACGACCATGCTGAATTTTTATTATACTTATATTCTCCTTTCTAACCCGGTGTGTGTCCACGGGGCACACAGCTTCAACATCCAAGACCACGGTTTCGATCTTCTTTTCCCAGTACCCTCCTTTCCCTACTCCCTTTCTCCCTTATCCCCCTTATCCCCCTTATCCCCCTTTTCCCCTTCACCCTTCGTTTCTCTTATTTTCGTTTACTTCCATCGATATTTCGCACGCGATCGTTTTCTGTATGACTCTACCGATCCAACCCCTCTCCCCCCCCCCCCCCCAACTCCCCTCTTCACCATCGTTTGTACAGACACATCGAATTCTTGTCGTTATTTATCTTCACGCGATGTCTCGTTAATCAAGTCTTCTTTCTCTCTCACTCTCTCTCTCTCTTTTTCGTTATCTTTCCTTTTGTTTTTAGAATGGATTTGAACAATTTTTGCGAATGTGTCCGATTTTATTTTGAATTTTATTTTCAAGCGAAATACGCGCGATTGCAGATTTATATGTTTTATGGGATAAGAGAAGAAAGTATTTGAAATAATATTCGAGATAGGAAATAATTAATGTTGGAATGATATTAATAGTTTATCGAGAAAATGATTAGAATAAGTTTAGATCACGAATTACACGATTTTGTGTTTAAACCATGGTTGAAAGAAAATGCATTTAGGTTTTTGTAGTTGCAGTTTTCAGTTTTACACGGTCAGACAAATACGAGAATTACATGGAAAAAAATGTTATTTTGTTAGCGACGTTATATTATACAACGAAGTGGTTGGTAATTAAAAATTATGACAGAACAACCGTGACGTGAACCTTGTCGAAAGAATAAAAAAAAAAAAAGGATTTATTTTATCGTAAATTAACTTCGAATAAAAAAAATCATATAGACAAATATATATTTATACATACTCGAGTATTTAAAAAATAAATAAAAACAATAGAACGTTACACTCGTTGAAATATAGTTTGATTATGCATCATTGTGAAATAAATTCTAACACTAGAGTCATATTTAAAACCCTTTTCAAGTTCTACGAATTCAGCTAAAATTATTCGTGTGAATTATGAACGTGTAGATGCAATGCAAATTCTACAACGTTACAATTAACTATGAGATTATTTTAAATTAAAAATTATTGAATATGTTTATTACTCAACTCTATCACGTCGTTGTCAAATGTTAAAAAAAAATGGTTAAAAATTATGGTCAGCTTACTTTAGATGTACCTTTGGTCTCTTCTATCCAATACTGCATAATCCATATCCATAATTGCACTGTACACGCACACGCGAAATAAAATTACACACTAATCTAATATCGTTGTTGTTTGTTCCGATTCTCGAAGATGACTAACGATTATTATGAAAAATAGATACGAGATACATTCAACGGATATCGAACATACACGAAGGTCGAATACAAATTCAACAAATATTAACGGTCTTTAGAATATACACACCAGTCTAAGAGTGAGAGAAAGAAGAATATAAACAAAACATTTGAACGCTCATCTAAACCAGTAGTTAAGGAATGTTTTTTCTATGCCAAATTTCTTAGAATTTAACGAACTCGTTTTACTTGGAATTACAACTCTGTCTATCTTTCTTTCAATATTTTGAGTAAAGTATGGATTATTAGTTTGTACAGGTGACCTACTTTTCTACAGATGACCTACTTTTCTACCAATGACCTATTTTTCTTATATATATAACGTTTGTATAGTAATATTCTTTAATTACAATTAATATTAAAGTTATTAATTATTATTAAGATTATTATTTATTGTTAAGATTGTGACTGATATAATGTCTTTTTCCTAAAAGAATAAAATTGACTTGTTTTTCTTCTCGAAACATAATATCGTCAAATATATCGATTACAACCTTAATAATATTTCAAACAAAATGTTATACGAAAAATTGACAATACAATATTACCAAATATTATAATTCATTATTACAATATAATAATTATAATTAAAAATATTACAAAAATTCTGTCAAAATAATATCGCATACTAATCATACATCTCAGACAGATATTATGTTTCAAGAAAATAAAAAAATCAATCTCATTCTCTTAAAAGATAAAATTGGGTAAAAATCAAAGAAGACTTTCTCCTATAAGAATGGCTAAAGAAAAAAAAGTATCCGGCGGATAAAATCCCAAGGTTTAACCGAAGAAAATCATGGAAAATAAAAGAAAAAAAAAAATCGAGAAAGGTTTATATATCCGTCTAACCACCGCGGTGGATTTTTCCGCTTCGCGGATTTCTCTTTAACCTTGGTTCGACGTTTTCCGAATGCCTTTCGGCAGCTTGCAAGAACGAGATACCTTGGTTGAAAAGAGAGAACCGAATCAAGAAAGAAAGAAAGAAAGAAGAAAAGAATAAGAAAATAAGAAGAAGAAGGGGATAAAATGGGGAGAGAAAGTGGAAGGTTTAGGTTGAGTTTGAGATTGGGGTATGAGGTGGTATTGGGTATGGGGAAAGTAGTTGGATGTGAGTGGGTGGTATGGGGTTGGTATGGGGTAAGTAAGGGAGGTAAAGGGGGTATAAGGGTGGACGAGAAAAGCTTCAGATACGTCTCGAGAGTCTCGCTAGTCGACGTCGATAAAAAGGAAGAGAAAAATCCGTCAATGGCTTATCCGCTCGACCAACCATCTCTCTCTCTCTCTCTCTCTCCTCTTCTTTTAGATAAGTGTGTATATAGATATACATATGTGTGGGTGTGTGTATGTATATATGTGTGTTAGCGTATATTATATATCGTTCTCATATGTCCTTCTTATCGATACTTCAGGGGAACGTAGAGGAGCAACGAGTGCACTCGTAAACCTAATAATCTTGGTCACTACTGACAAACGATGTCATCGAAATGTAATTCCGACGCCTCTTTTCATCTTTTCTCCCTCCATTCCTCCCCCTCCTCCCTCTTCTTATTTTTATTCTTATTCTTTTTGATTTTCTCTCTTTCATTCACTATAATATTGTACCCACTTCGAATTTCAACGCTGTGTTTTTTCTCATACGGTGGGGTGTTTCTTATCTGCAACGATTTTTCTTTTCTCTTAAAATTTTTTTCTGTTCTTATTTTTATGAATTAAAATATGTTCGTGATACTTTTTATTATTTATGATTAATAATATTGGTTTGTATTTTATATTTTGTTTTATTTTGTATTTGATTCTCATCTAATCTACCATTTTTTTCTTTTTTATTCAATAAATGACTGCATCTTTTACTGGGGACTCGATTCCAAGATTTTTTGAAGCGACTGATTTCCATACGAGTGGTTTATGCCTTGAGTTTTAATTTAGTTGTATGTAATTTGATTTATTTATGATTGATGTGTCAAATCAATTCGATTCAAACGTTTGTTCTTTTTTCGAACTTAGGTCATAGTTTCTTACTCGCAATGTGTTATTTTATTGAAACTTAATGTTTAATCTTTCCTATAATTTAATTTTGAATTTATTATAAAATTACTTATACTATTTTTAATCCTATATTATTTTATTTAAATCCTAGAATTTTGACTCTTATTTTTCTTATTCTTAACTGAAATCTATTGTAAATCTCGTACAATTTTACTGTTTCCTAACAATGTTTAATCATCATCATCATCATCACAATTTTCATTTCTTTTTCTTCATCTTTTAATTCTGTTCATATTTTTTCTAGTTCTTCACTTACACTTCCCTTTTGGACTTTCACTTCGTTCGCAGTTTTCGAGCTCTTCGTCGTTGGCTTGGCGCCCTTCGTGAGAGATTTGACAACCGTACGTGACTCTACTTTTCTCTCTCCCTCTCTCTCTCTCTCTCTTTCTCTTTCTATCCTTCTCTTTCTATCTCTTTCTCTATTGGAGGCTGATGTACCAAGTGGAAAGAAAATCGATGCCAATCTTCTCTCGTACTTTCCTTCCTTCATTCCATTCCATTCCATTCCTTTCCTTTCCTTTGCTTTCCTTCCTTTCCTGTCCCTTCCTTCCATCCATCCATCCATTTCATTCCATTCCCATCGTCCCCTTGGAAAATCGTATCTAAATTCGTGACTGCTTCGATTGCTGGGTCGGCCCTGTCCTCCCTTTTGCACTGACGCTAA
The DNA here is from genome assembly GCA_023678845.1 of Mischocyttarus mexicanus. Classification (NCBI taxonomy): domain Eukaryota; kingdom Metazoa; phylum Arthropoda; class Insecta; order Hymenoptera; family Vespidae; genus Mischocyttarus; species Mischocyttarus mexicanus. The sequence goes on along the minus strand of JACGTP010000022.1, from coordinate 783,472 downwards.
TTCGCCTTGAATTTAATGGATCGCTTTAGTCCTGCCGCGTGTCGGCTACGCGAGACGCATCCTAGTTTCAAGCCTCTGACTCATGCGTTATGTTCGATTTCTGTCTCTTATATATGTATGTGTGTGTGTGTGTGTGTGTATTCGTGGATTTAGAGAGGGTTACTGGATAAATATCTTTAGGGATACGTTCCTCTTCGATCGATAAATACCCTAAAGCCGATCAGAAGACGTATTATAAATAAAGATTACTTATACGAAAATATAAGAAAATTTAATACGACAGAGTATAAATTATACTGCATGAAATATAAATATAAAAGAAATAGATTTTAAATGGATATTATTATTTGATTTTTATTGTCTTTTTATATAATAATAATAATAATAATTTTGTATTTAAAATGGATTTAAAGATTGTTCGATTAATCTCAGATCAATAGATGTTTGATTAACAAAAATTAAAATACGAAAATAGGAAGATTTATGACGTTTACAAAATTTATAAATTATACTGCATGAAATTAAAAAAAGAAAGATTGAAAATGTAAATTATTATTTATATTTTTTTAAGAATAACTTTCAATCTCAATTTAGAAACAATTCGATTAATACTGGCTTGTAGCAAATGCATGAAATATAAAAATAAAATAAAATAAAAAGAGATAGAAATAAATAAATTATCTTTTTTAATTAGGTAATTATCGAAATTGTAATAATTTTTTTAAAAATATATTAATGCTATTTTATGAAATTAAATTAGAAATAAAAATAAAAATAAAAATAATATTTGTGTTTACAAACTTTAAACAGTATCCAAATTACAATGAACAATTTTTTAGAATATAATTGAAAGGATATTAAAATGAATTTATATTTTGTTCGGAAAAAAGAAAGATAATGTTAGTAGTGTGTTATGAATGATGAAGAAAGAGATAAAAATAGAACTTTTCGTACGAATGTCAGAAGCATCAAAATTATAATGATTCCATACTTTTCTCTGTCACGAAAAGAGGTGGAGGGGCATACCTCTCCCTCTCTCTCTCTCTCTCTCTCTTTCTCTTTCTCCCCTGACCCTTGAATAATGCAAGAACCTACTCTTTATGAATTTTTATGCATCCCACGGAGTAAAATGCGTTCGAGTTTGTCGCCGGTCTATGTCGAATCCCACCAACCAAACAACCCAACCAACCAACCAACCAACCAACCAACCAACGGGTACCGGATGCTCTTGCAATCGTAGTATCGTCCGTCCCACGGTTTTGTATTATTCAACTTGCTTTCCTCCTCTCATGTTCTTTCTTATCTCTATCCTTCTTCCTATTTTTTTTCTTTTTCTTTTTCTTTTCTTTTTCTTCTCTCTCTTTATTTTTCTCGATCGAGATAACATCTTTTCTATTTTTACAACATTTCTTCCTTATCGTTCTATCTTTACCCTTCACCCTTATCCCCATGTCCCTTGAAATGCATCATCATTCTTTCATACCTTCTTATAAATAAAATAATATCTAAAAATCTTAAAAGAAAATAGACGATGATACTTGTAAAAAAAAAAATTTTGAAAAAACAAACGGATTTTCTTTCTTGAATAAATACATTTTTTATTAAGTCTAGAATATTATATTAATAAACCTATTTCCTCTCTATGGAATCGATATACAAATATTTGCATCAAATCATATCTCTTTTAACAGAAGAATCAAATATTTTTATTAATTTGTATAACACTGAAATACGTTAATATATTTTTTTAAATATAAACATGTGATCAATTTAAATAATTTCTTTAAAATAAAACAATTTCAACCAAACAAATTAACGATTCAAAAAAAAAATAATAAAAATTAAAAGAAACCTAAACACCTATTAGTGGGCAAGTTATCAAAAACACGTTATCATTCTTCAGAAATAATTTAGTGGTGTTCTCGGGTTAAAGAAAATACCTTTTACCCGGAAGGGAGATAAAAAAAATGAAATCTTCTGAGCAACCCAGCATAAATCCAGTAACATATTTGTTTCTCAGAGACAGCTTCGTGTAACAGACAAGAGAAGAAGAAAAAGGTGGGGATAGGAATGGGATTGGGGTACACCATTACACCACCCTTTCTTATATTCTTCTACCCTTCTCGCGAGTAAGCGTGAAAAGCAAGCATCAAGGCGAGAAATCTCTCTTTCTCTCTCTCTTATGGCAACTCTCCTACCATATCCAATAAAGCCTAACTGCACCCTTTATGCGATAACACCCAAGCACGATATCCTCCTACTCGTACACTCGTACACCTTTCCACACACGTCCATACAATCACGTAAGTGTATGTGTGTATACATACATTCACACAAATATATACATGTGTGAGAGTATGGGACGCACGTAAAGGGTCAACTGGTGTAAAAGCCGCGAGTTCTTATCTGCCTTTTCTTCTTCCTTACTTGCTCACCCTTCTTTAAGACGTCATCTCCTTTCCCTATTCCTTCACCCCCTAGTCCTCAACATACATCCCTTTCTACAGTATTCCTTCACCAACGCTCGCAGCTATTCGGATAGCCATTTACATAAGGAATTCCGGAACTACCAGTAGCGGTTACCCTCTGATGGTCCGGAAGCCCCTAAGGAAACGTTCTAACCATTCTGAAAAAGGAAAGATATATATTTTAGTTAAAGTAAGAAAAAGATAAAGAGTGAGAGAGAGAATGATAACCAGTTTCTCTTACATATTTTATACATATATATATTCATGCTAAAGTTAATACAATACACACTTTAACCCTTTTAGCACCAGCGAAAAAAACGTGCATAAGCGAAGAAAACGGGCCGAATCGGTGAATTTGCAGAGGTTTACGAAAATGCTCGTAAAAACGAAAGTAGAAGTGATATTTACAAAATATAAAAAGCAGCATATTCGGAAATAAAGGGAGAATAAAACGATACGAATTGTTTTTTATTATTTGTTGAAAATCATAAGAATAACATGAACATAAGACATAACAAAAATCGTACAAAGTGATTTCTCTTTTTCAAATGGTTATTGCACATAAAAAAAGTCATCATTTGGTCATAGCTCTATATACATCTTTTAGTATAATATATAGACATTGCATTTTGCAATCATTTGCAATACAATAACAGAAGTCGGATAATGAAACGGAAGGATAACGCTATGATGCACGGCAAGCGTCAGACAGATCTACTACACAAATGGATCGTGCAGCTGGTAATACGTCACTAAAAGAAATATAAGTGTTATTATATTCTGCGTCATCCATGTTCGTAACAGGGTATAATTTTTTCAAGAAGGTATCAACAAAACTGACAAAATTTACTACTGCTAATTGTGTCTCTATGAAAACTTTGATGGTTTTGAATACTGACTGCACGTTAGAAGAATGAAGAAAGACTGAAAAAGATTTTAGGCTTGCCGAGTCGATGCACGCATCCCACTTGAATATTCCGATAACTATAATAAACATCATAAAGATTGCGATAACGGTCCAAAGAAACTATCCCGTGCCGACAAATATCCGAGGGATATCCCGTTTCTATCTTATCGCTCTAACATATACAGACCCGCGGCACTAATCAGCATAAAATATAACAAAAAGTTTAATCTAATAACAATTTTTCACTTGTGTTGCATCGAATATGAACCATTTTAACATTTTATAAAGTTATTTTGAAACACAGACCTCTTCTGATGAATACAATAAGGCCCCAACGGAGGCGCAACGATATATCGTCGCTGGTATTCTTGGCAAGTGCATCGAACGACGATATATCGTCGTTCGGTGCTAAAAGGGTTAAAATACTTTCCCTACATCTTTCTAGGTCCATCACACTTGTTTTCAGTTGAAAACAAAATATTTTCTATGGTATTCTTTCATGGAGGAAGTCAAATTGACATCAAAAGACAATAAAAACCACTGATCAATGATAACCAATTACTATTACATATTTTATATATATTCATGTTAGAATTAATACAATACACACTTCAAAATACTTTCCCTACATCTTCCTAAACTCATCTCTCGTTTGATTTCGTTTATTTTATTTTTTAGTTGAAAAAGAAAAAAAAATCTTTCCCATGGTATTTCTTTCATAGAGAAGATCAACTTGGCACCAAAACAAGAATAAGAAACCACTAATAATAATAATAATAATAATAATACCTTTTTCCAGGAATACGGAATCGTTCCTTCACAAAACCGACCTAGTTTCCACTATTCCTGCAAATCCTCTTAAGTTGGCTCTTAATGAGTCCGCTCTTGGCCACGACCTGTGGGCTGTTTCAAGCTAATTGAATAATTTTACTTTTCTGTCGACTACTACTACTATGACGGTGATGTTAGTAATAGTTGTGTTGGGATACGAGGAAGAGTAGTGGTGGTTGTGAAGGTGATTGTGTAATTGTGGTAGTGGTCATACTGCCCTATTAAGGTTCTCTCCGTAGGTATTTTCCAACGTTTAAAATGCCGGATAAGACCAAGTTGTTTCGAAACTACACACTACCCAACACTAATAAAAGTACCGAGAGAAACGTTCTTAAAATCTAAAGTATGTATGTAATTACTGGCTCAGTGTGCACTACTAAAACCTTAGGAAAAGCAAGTCTTGTTACGAATCTCTTTTTCTCTCTCTCCCATTTTCTATTTTTTTTTTATCCTTTATTCTCCTTATTTTTTTTACTTACGTCCTATCTTTTCGCGAAAATCGTCTTTCTTTACCTCCCACTTCTCTTTTCACCATCCTACCTCATCCCCTTAAGCCACTTAAAAAGTAAATACTTAAACATGATAATTAAATTCAATTACTACGCTATTAACGATTATGGTTTTTCTCTCTTTCTCTCTCTATCTATCTCTTTATCTCTCTTTGATTTTTAAATCGTTCCTTAAAAGCTAAAATAGAAAATAATATAAAACGTTCTTACTAATTGGTGCTCGATTATCCAAAAAGCGACTTAATCCAACAATTAACATAATTTATCTCTACGATTAAAATAATGTAAGAAATGAAAATAGACTATTTCACACACTGAGAGAGTATAATAATGAGGAAAAATCTTATTCTCGACGATCTAAAATTCCACTTTCATCTGACAGGGGTAGAGAAAGATATTATAACCTTTTTAAAAAGTCCAGATATGACATTATCATAATCTCATATTCTTGAAAACATTTCATGTACTTTAACAGCTTTATTCTAAAGTTCTATTTTAACTATTATTATAATACTCTATTACTCTAAGACATTTAAAGTATAATAATAATAATAATAATAATAAAATAATAATAATAACAATAAATCATAATTTTTGTTTCTCTTACGCGTTTGAGCAAAGAAAGAATAAAAAAAGGAAGATCAAAAAGATGTTCATGAATATTTCGTTACTTTACCTCCTACATCCTTCTACTCACATACACATACATACATACGCATGACCCATACGTACACATACGTGCCCGAAAAAAAATACGCTTAGAATAAAAATCCCTTTGTATGAAATTTATTCTTCGTAAGATTTTCGGAACGGGGAAGAGAAAGAATAAAAAAAGATAATAATTTCAATATGAAGTAAACCCGTAGGTCAAAGGGCAGAGGGAAACTGTAACACACAGTCGAGGTCACGTCAAGCTTTCGTACGGTCCAGAACGCATTACCTCGAGCGTAATTCGTCGGACGACGTCGTATCCGTTCTCTACGCAACCGTTCGGAAGTGTAACCGACGCGTGTGTGGTCTCGAATAAGCCACGCGTGCTTACAACCCTCTGTGTAACAGCGTATTTCTGCCTTGTTACACCACACACACACACATACACAAACACACGTGTATATACTCTACTCGTGTTCCTATATCTTCACATATGTGTTTAATCTATATGTGGATGTGTTTGTATGGATAGATGGAAGAAGAACTACACGTACACACATATATACACTCAACTCATGGATACGTATCTTCACATATGTGGTTATCCTATATGCGTATGTATGTGAACTGAAGGAAGAACCACACCACATACGCATATTCAACTCATGTATGAATATCTTCACATATGTAGGCATGTGTGGAAAGGAGGAAGAAGAACCGCTTCGCCACGATGAAGTTTTCGTTTCCCGCAGTAAACAGGCTGTGGATACTTGAAACACATACACACACACACACACACACTGTCACGTACTTGCTGTGTATTTATCAACTATCTTTTAGGTATCATACGAATAGAGAGAGAGAGAGAGAGTTTCTCACTCTAATTGTCTTTTAGAAGCATCTTCCTTACGCTAGAAACATGAACCTGGTCGATACGTTAAAACGGTATCAGTAATTACCAGCATGTTGCTAAACAGAAACTACTATGATCGTGTTGGGAAAATGAAGAGAGGAATCACTATACCTTTCTCTTTCTACCTTCTCTTGGGTTGTGTTTCTGACCCTTAAGAGGAACAAACCACGTGTATCATGTGGGATATGTTTTATTAAAGATGTTTTTAATACAAACTTGGTTAAAAGAAATTTTACCACATATGTTTTTCGGTTTTTTTCTTACAAGTACTTCTTTGAATTATATTCTTTCTTTTTTTATTTTTTTTATATTATGTATTTGTTTTTAAATAATGTAAGAACGATGGTGAATGTTTCAATAAAGATATGGAATTTGTGTATGATTGAAATGAAAAAATTGTCTTAGATTCGACGTAAAAGTTTATGGATATTGTGTTACTTTGGTCTAAACTTTAAGAAATATATTTTCAACTTTATTGTTTTTCCCCACCAGAAAGAACATAAACGCTTGGAAATCTTCCTTCCTAAATCATATTTGAAAGTTTCGGAATAGTTACTTCAGTGGTTCCTTCGATAATTTATTATCTTTACGAGAAAATAAACTTGCTTTGGAGAAAGTTATAGTGAGAAAGATATAGAGATAGATAAATAGATAGATAGATGAATAGATAGATAGATAGATAGATAGATAGAAGTGAAGATTGTTTTAAAGTGAATTTTATCAATCGTTTAAAATTATTTTCATCAAGATTTCTAACGTTGTCTGCATACGATAACAACTTTCTTATTTTCATAAATCTTTCATATTAAAAATTTCAATCATTCTTATTAATTACTTTTTTAATTTAATACATTCATTGAATATAAAAATTAATTTAAGAAACAAACACACACACACACACGTATACAATTATACTCAATAATATATTTCATTATTTTTGAATAAGTAGATATATTAATTAAATATATTTAACAATTAATTGAAAAACAAATCAATAATCTTCTACCATGAATAAAATATGTTTCATAATTCGCTCATTAAATTCGTGGGAGAAATAATTTTAAAGATCAATCATACTCTATCACAAAATTATAATCTCATTCATTTTATTTAATACATATTATTATAAAATTTAACGATCTAATAAATACTTTAAAAAATAAATAATTTAATAAATAATATACCAAAAAATTATTATTACAAATTATTAATAAAACACATATCACTGTAAAGAGACAACGTATTCATCGATTGACAAAAGTTATCATTTCTCGTGAAATAATGAAAAAAACCCAGACATACTCGATCACAAAAATTATAATCTCATTCATTATATCCAATACATAATCAACGATCTATTAAATACCTAAATAAATAAATAAAATACCAAAGAATAATTCTCCAAAAATATTAACAAGGCACATATCATCACCTATCAAATCAACGTATTCACCAATGAACTAAAAAAATCATTTCTCTTCAGATAAAAAGGATTCTATATATTTTCTCTTTAAAACAAAAAACAATAATAATAATAATAATAAAATGATAAAAATATAGAAAAAAAAAAAAGTAGAATGAAGAAGAGAGAAAGTAATAAAAAGAAAGAAAAACTCCTAGCTCGTTCGGTCTTCATCGTCATCCTCCTCCTTCTCCTCCTCCTTCTCCTCTTCCTTCTATTCCTCGTCGTCGTCAGCACCCTCGTTATTTCGTTGCATCGTTAATGCCAATGTATAATGCTTCGTACATACGCTTAGCAGTAGATACGAGTACGCACACCCCTCGACTTCCGTATGTATAACAGGTGCGACGCGACACGACGTCTTTGTGCCTTCGAAACTTCGCCCCGAGGCTTTTTCGAAAAGAGGGTTCGAGGGTTTGGAGTTGGGTTGAGTTGGGTTGGGTTGGGTTGGGTTCTGGGGGCGGAATGGTGGGGTATGAAGGGAGAGGTTGTCGCTTCGTTCTATGAAATATCGTATTCATCGTTAGAGGACGAGGTTTCTTCGTTCAGTTCGTTCAGTTCGTTCAGTTCAGTTCAGTACGTTCCTACCATCCTTCTCCTACTCCCCTTTTCCTCCTCTCAAACCACCCACCTACCCTTTTCTGCAAAAGATCTCATCCCTTTTCGTCCTTTGGAAGATCTATCTCTATCTCTCTCTCTCTCTCTCTCTCTTATTCATTCTCATTCACTCTCACTTTTTTTTTATCCTTTATCTCTCTCACTCGTTCTTTGGATCGAGGGTGAGTTCTCCATGTAAAATGTAAAACCCCATGTATATTGTACGTATGAATGTATACGTGTGTTGATATATCTGTCTATGTAAAGCTGAGGTGGGGAGGAGGGGGGGATGTAGATAGTCGTGTAAAAAGCTACGTGATAACGATCTGCATAAGAGATAACGAGAAATCGTAAAAGTGCTACTATTGGTTGACGTTGAGAAAGAAAAAAGAAAAAGAAACAAGAAATTGATCGATTCTACCTCGTTCATTAGACATTCGGCAAACTCATCTTTACTTCTTTGATCGTGAAAATCTCTTCTCGAAAAAGAGATAGAAATAAAAGAAAGAGAGAAAGAGAGAGAGAGAGAGAGGTTTCGCGCGAGTAGAATTCGAAATTAGTGGGGGTAGAGAGAAAGAAAAAAGAGAAAAGGGGAGTAGTTGGATGAAGGAAAATAGTTACTTAGAGAGACTTTGAAGATTTTTCACGTATGTCTGGTAGGGTTTTTTTTCGACTGGTTATATCCCCAGACTGTGGTGAAAATTCTTCGGTAAATGGATATCTTTTTTGTTTTTTTTTCTCTCTCTCTCTCTCTCCACCCTCGCTGTTAGAAAACGAACAAATCTTTGACTTTTCCAAGTAAAAGAAGAAAGTAAAAGAAAGGAAAGGAAAGTGAGGATAGAAAGAAAGAAAACATTTTTGTTCTTGATTGGATCCGCGAGAGTTTCATTTCTTTTCGCGTTTTTCTTTTAACGAAAAGAGAGGACGTTCGAGATTCCTCGTTCGATCGGTGCTTTATCTTTTTTTCCTTTTTTTTTTTATTTTTACGAGATAAAACGTGCGACGAATTCGATGAGTTCATTAGAGCCCCAAATGATTTCCAATTGTATTGTATCGTGGGGAGAGGGGGTAAGGGAGAAGAGAGGAAAAGGAGGAAAAGAAAGAGAAAAAAAAAGGTAAGAAAATTCCAAGCTACAGGACAATTTTGTCGGATACTTTTGCATCGATGAGATCATTACCAGTAACGAGGCTAATAAACTACTACGACATTTATCGTTAAAGGTTTCATTCTTATATTGGCTGTGATAAAAAATAAAAAGAAATAAAGTCTCCAGAGAATGACTGTAAATAAAAAGATAATCAAATTTATATCAAAGTTTCTTTTTTTTTTGTATTTCACGAGATTATTTTTAACGTTTATGCGTATTTTATTTTTAATATAAAATCAGAATTCTCAATTAGAAATATTCAAAAATATATGTATTGCAATTCATATCAAAAAATAAGAGAAGATAATTGTTATTAATCATTTTCTCTTATTTTATCTTTTATAAGATCACTTTAAATATCTATGCATAATATAATACCTTAATTTTCACATTTTTCTTGTAATTGATAATCAAGAAATAAAAGAAAACCATTTGAAAAGTACGAAATTGAATAATTTTAATTTAAAGAAATGAAAATTCATTCACAGGAAATCGTATCGTCGAAATCATAGAATTAATTAAACAATCTCGTCTTATTATCTTTCATTAGATAAACGATTAAAATATGTATTTTAATTTCATAATAAAAAATATTCAATAACAAAATAACGAGAAATAAGATAATATTCTCTCCTGTCAAAGGTGATACGAATGGAGAAGAAATTTCATTAAAAAAATTAAGAGGAAGAGAGAAAGGACTAGACCTTATTCCCGCAAGCGAATATAATTTATCGAATTAATTTGACTATGATCGAATTAGGCTTCTTTACGAGGAGTGGCCTACTCACCACATCCATTAAGAAATGGACGTTACGAAGTGCCCTCTTCCTCCTCTACTTTTCCTCCCTCCATCCCCTTACCTTCTTCTAGCTGACTATAAACGACAAAAGATAAAAGTATAGAAAGGGATAGTGGATGGTAAGAGAAAAAGATAAATAGAAAGACAAAGACTGAGTTTAAACAAAAATAAAAATAAAAGAAAGAAAAGAACTGACAGAGATGGAGTAAAGTTGAGTAACGTTGAATAAAACGACTAAATAAAATACCAAGAAGGAATATCAAAGTAGTAGTAGAAATATAGAAGTAAAAGTAGAAGTAGAAGAAGAAATATAAGTAATAGGTAAAATAAGAATAAGAATAATAAGTAGAAGTATAGAAGCAATGGTTGGTAGGCACATTGCCAACCCAACCAACCAACCAACCAACCAACCAACCAACCAACCAACCAACCAGTAGAACCAATTTCTTTTTTTTTAAACGCCTCTTTCATTCATTCATTCATTCCCCTGCCTCTCCTCTCCCTAAACCAGACAAGTCTCTCACGATTATAAAGCTTAAATCCTTTTCTTCCATCGTTTCGTTTTGCTTCTCCTTTTTTTTTTGATACCCTTTTGTCTCTCCTCTTCCTCCTCCTCCTCCTCCTTCTTTAACCCAACCCACCCCCTTTTTCCTCTCTCTCTCTTACGATTCATCTACCTTCCTACTTTTTAAAACTCAACCTTCTCTTTTCCTTCTCCCACCTCCACCTCCACTCCCCAGACCCCCTGCAAATTCTTTTCTTCTCAAAACTCTCCGATATTGTTCCTCAACGGGCTAGGCTAGATTTTTATTATCCAATTACTTTCATTTTACTCCAAGCTAAAGGTGCTTCCCTACCCCTTTTCACCCCCTTCGTCGTCGTCGTCATAGTTATTCGTTCGTCCTGTGTCCGTTCTGTGACGTAATTCGCGTTAAGAGAACCAACGTGGAAAGAAGGAAAGGACGATAGCAAAGAGGAGACAACCTGGTGAACGCTATGATGGAAACGTTAGCCACTTAATTAGTAGCCAAGGCCAATGGATTTCGTTAGTCTACACTTTAACCCTTTTCCTTCAACACCTCTTCACACTGTTCACCATACCACCACCACCATCACCACCACTACTATCTTCTTCCCATCATCTATTCGCCAACACCTCGCGCCCATTATTTTACTACTTACTTAGCTACTTTTCACCTCGTCGTTTCATTACTTCGCACTTTGTGATAGTCGAGATGGTTATAACCTCCCTTATTAACCCCCACCACCATCTTCCACCCTACTCTCCACTCCCCCTTGTGGTGGTTTCTTTTATGGTAGTGGTACTGTGATTAACACCTAAGATTATTCTTGTAGAATTTTAAATAGTCATTTTTTAAATGGGATGATAGATAATTTTGTTATTTTAAATTGATCTATGAAATAATCTTTGAATTATATATTTTATTGTTTATTTATATTATATATTAATCTATTATATTAAGTTAATAGAAAAAATATCGTATAATAGTTTTTTTAGAAAGAAATCATTTGTATCTTTACATGTTACTGTACTTTTATCCAAGTTTATGGTACTTAGTATCGACAATGCAAATGCAATGCATATTTCTCGTTAAAAGTTTTCTTACAGGAACTTTATTTTTTCTTTAACTTCCTTCTTTTATTATTGAAAATATATATACATGTTTATTTTTCTTCATATTTCTTCGATACGTTGATTTCCGATGTTACCTATGGTATATTTACTATACTACATTATGGTATATATATATTTATACATATCCTGTGCATTACATTCTGAATATCTAAGGATTCGAAAAAATACAAGTTACGTTATTATGCAAATGGTCTATACTCGACTAACTCTTTCTTTTCACGTACAATTAATGTCATTGTTTTACTAGAATAATGTTAAGATTTTTCCAAATCTAAATTAAATAGTAAAAAATAAAAGGGAGAGACATTGATTGTAAGTGTGATTTAATATCAGCAAAAAAAAAATTCAAACACCAAATTTAAATTGAATTATAACAAGAAAAGATACTAATTGTGTTATTTAATATCGTCAAAAAAAAAAAAATAGAGAAGAAAGAGGAGTTATTTCTAGCTCGAAATACTAAATCTAAATTGAATCATAAAGAAAAAATAGACACTAATTGTAAGTGTTATTAAATATCAGTAAAAAACAAAAATAAAAATAGAGAAAAGGAAAAGGAGTTATTTCTCGTTCGAAATATCAAGGAAAAAAAGGATGTTTCAACGATCAACTTAAGAATACTACGAACTAGTAGGAAAGTATTTAAACGAGACTCGTACGAAAATACTTCCGGCATAACGTAGCTTTGAAGATCTTCTAACGTTGGAAGTTTACTCTTCTCTTTTTCTCCTTTTTTTTTTCTCACTCACTCTCTCTCTCTCTCTCTTTTACTCTTTTGCTCATTTTTTTTTCTATGCACGATGGATAAAGAAGGAAATGTAGAGAACGAGTGGGAGAGCTTGAAAGGAATACCTTTCTGCTGCAACACGTTATGCTTTTTACGTTCCACCTCCTCCACCTCCACTCCTTCTTCTTCTTCTTCTTCTTCTTCCACGTCTCGGTTGGCTCGCATTCGAAATGTTCTATATATACAGTTAGAGATTCTGCATACTTCGTCTATCCATTATTCATTCATACTACTCCAACCGTATCTTCGCTCACTATTCTTTCCCTCCTCCTCCTACTCCTACTCTTCCTACCTCTCCCCTCACCTACCTCTACCCTTCTTTTATATACGTCCTGTTAACCTACCTGAGATACTGTAAAAATACTCTAATTGTTTTCATTTCCTCTGTTTTTATTTTACATATCAATCTTTGATATTACATTATTATCAACATTCATTCATAAAACTTTCTACGATCTATTCTTTTCTCTAAGTTCATTGAACAAAAATCTTATACGAATTTTCTTCTCTTTATTAAATTTTATACTAAAAAATAAACGATAACTCAATCTAATCGAATAAATTAAAACACCTCAGTTTAAGATAAATTATTGTATCCAATAATTTATTACAAAATACACAGAAAACTAAACTCATTCTTATTTAATTCTAGCTGTATTTATTTTTTAAAACGTTTATTCTACAAAAGAGAAGCTTTCAAAACTAAATGTTATTTTCTCTTAATTTAGTGAAAAATAAATTGAAAGAAAGAAATGGAAGAAAAACAGACACAAACAGTGAGAGTGAGAGGGGGAGGGGAGAAGAGAGGGGTCACTCGTTCCAATCGAACAAGTTTAAACATCTGTGTTCACGAAAGTGGATCCCACCTCTTCGGTCCTACCTACTATACTCTAAGCTAAACTTGCAACTATTTTGACGCAAGGAGATAGGATGCGTGCAGCACGTTTCGCTCTTTGGCTGGTGCAATTCGGAAGCTTTCCAGTAAATTGGTTACGTTCCGGTTCGTAACGACGGTTCTCAGCGCACACTCGGATCTACCAAGTTACGGATAACGAGCGCCAATCTGGAGAGAAGAGAAATCAGCGGGAAACTTTACTACGATTTTAACGACCCATCCTGCCCTCCCCCACCTTCCCCACCTTCCCCACCTTCCCCCTTTCCCCCACCAGCTCGACTTTCGATTACGTTACGAGAAAAGAGAGAACCAAAATGAGAGAGAATGAATGAAAAGAAAAGTAGCGAGGAGAAGGGAAGGAACAAAAAATAGTATCCGTTGGTCATTGGAGATTGTCTCTTTCCTCTCTGATAAAATTCCGAACGTACCACCCTGTAGATACAGGAAAAATCCAAAAAAAATACTCTCCCATGCGATCGATTAATCGATCCAACTGCTATACTTCAATTCGTAATTAGTTTTATATTCTTTTACACCTCTTCGATCGAAATTTAACGTGATTTTATTTTTATTTTTGTTTGTCAATTTTGTTCTTTTGATTGATTGAAAGAACATATCCAAATGCTGGTAATATAAATTTCAATATAAAATAACATTCTGTTAATACAATTAAAGTATTCATATTAATTGTGGTGAAGATTCAATATACGGTAATTAATTATTTCTTTAATTTTTAAATGGTAACGTTGAGAGATAAGAAAATGAATGATGTCTGGATAATTAAAATAAAATCTTTAACAATATATATATTTTACTGTCTAAATTTTTTTAGAGATACGAGTAAATCGTTTTATAATAAATACATGAACACGTAAATAAAAACTTGCATATGCATTCACTCACTCTCTTTTTCGATCTAAAAAAGAAATCACGTTACCTCTCTTCCTCTCTTTCTCTCTCTTTCACTCTTTCGTTCTCGTTTCATCTTTCGTATACACATTAGGCATCACAGGGATAAAAGGATACAAAGAGACACGTGTGCGCGCACGTAGATGATCGTAAATTCACAGAGAGTGAGAATCAAATGCGAAAGTATGCGCGACGTCACACGAATAAAGATAACCGATGGTGCAAGGTTGAAGGGAAATGGGTATGGTGGTATAAAGGTATGGGGTTATGGGTATGGGTATGGGTAAGTCCATAGTGCGTTCCCAACGGCCATGGTCGCGGTCGTACGAACCGTAACTTTACATTAAGATAATTAAATGAATTAAGAGCTGGCGGTGTGGCACTCTCGACGTACTCTTTCTCACACACACACACACACACACACACACACACACACACATATTCTTTCTTACTCTTTTCATTCTGGCGTGATACTTCTCTTTGATTTCTTTTCAGCCCTTTAAAACGCGCGAAGTATTATCGGTTAACTCGAAGAAACTTCATTTTTCAACGTCCCCCCCCCAACCTCACCACCCTCCTCCTCCTCCTCCTTCTACTCCTTCTTTTTTTTATTCTCAATTTCTTCGAAGCTTTCAAACTATAAGTGATGAATCGTTTATTCGCACCGATCTCAGAGTTATCGTACAAGGTAAACACACTTCTCGTCGTAAGATGAATATTACCTTCCAAGTAACCTTAGAATTTGGTAAACACACTCTCCCTCTCTCTCTCTCTCTCTCCCTCTCTCTCTCTCTCTCTCTCTCTCTCTCTCTCTCTCTCTCTCTCTCTCTCTCTTTCTTTATTTTTGTTATGTATTATGCTCGAATCTATCGTGTGCAAGACTCTTGAATAAAAATAGAATACGGTTAGAGAGGTATCAGACTTGTGTTATGGTTTTCTTTAATATGACTGAATAGTAAATTTGATTTTGATTTTTATATCACTTTTATCGATCATGTTTATCGATATTTCCTCAATTCTTATTTGTTCTTACTTATGTTGCATTTTAATATTATGATTTAATTGTAGCTTTGATTTTTTGAAGATTTCATCTTTATCAATCACGTTTCTTAATTTCAAATTCTTTTTATAATATATACAATTAATATTAATTAGTATAAAATAATAAATCACTCCGAATAAATGTACTATTCCTGTAATTGAATAAAACCCATAGATCTTAGACCTTTCAAACCCTTTGTTCTTATCTCTTCGTTAATATTAATTTAAATTATCTCAATCCAAGTAATTAATATTATTAGATATTTAATTAACAATCGTAAGAAAAGTTTTCTATCAGATAGAATAAAAATTTGTTATTTTCAAAAATGACTCGAATCGTAAGTTCCATTAATTTCATTTAACGTCTTCGTTAAGTTTTTTTTTAGAAATACAATTATATTCCAGATCTGAAAAGAATAATTAAAAATATAAGGTAATATATTTAATTGATGATTGAATTGAAATTATTAATAAATTCGACTAACGTTGGGGGATAGGGGGTAGGGTGTAGGGAAAGTTTGATCGTCTTTAGGTAGGAAATATTTAGTATGCTTGCCATAGATATAAATTTAACTTTGAATTAATAAGATACATATACGTACTAGCCATGAGAAACGATCTATCATTGACAAACTTTAGAAAATCCAGAATACGGTTCTCTATGTATCAGAGTATCGTTAAGTTCGTTCAAAAGCGTTCAGGTAAATTGTATGGGAAAGTAAATTAATGTTCCTGCTTCATTTAACAAGGAGGGAAATAGGAAGGATTTAGAGTATCGTACTAAAAGATGAATCGTTTTTGAAACCAAGAATGAAAGAGAGAGAAAGATAGACAGACAGAGGGATAGTAAAAAGAGAGAAAAGAGATAGTTGCCAAATTACTGGACTTATTTTTGCGAGTGACGAGGTGATTTACATTTAAACAAGCTCCGAGTATGTATGCTGTGTGTTATCTCTGAAAACGAAATGATACTTAAATCTAAATCATACGCATATTACATTTACATTTCATATATAATATTCATGTATATGTGTATAAATAATATGTAAGTGTGATTATACGTGTAATATATGTAGTTGAGAAATTGTTCAAGTATAATATCGGACAGAAATTGTTCGGTTACGAGTAAAGGATTCGTAAAAGATTAAACGAATTAAAACCTGATGTCTGATATTATTTATTTATTATTTTATCTTTTAATAGGTATACGGAAAAAAAATTCAAACGTGTATTTAAATAAAACAAATATCTATCGAATTATTAAATTTATTTATTACCGATCACCAACTCTGGTGATTTATATTTAAAACAAAAAAAAATTTAACATGCGCGTATGTGTTTTCTAAAGAAGTAACATTAATGGATACTTAAATTGAGAACAAACAAATGATACATTTTAATTTCGTTTAAATTATTCAAATATATGTATACATGTATGTATGTATTATATATGTGTGTGTAAAGGATTTAAAAAGATTAGCGAATACGCACGGTGTGAAACGTATTTCAAAATGTCTGATATGATTTTAAAATGTATCTATCAACCAGATATATGAGTGGTGTGTATGTGTGTGTGTGTGTATGCATTAAATAAAAGTATAAGATACAATAGTTAATTTCTTTTTTTTTTAATTATTATACTTACTTTTTGCGAATAACGAAACAATTTACATTTAAACGAAGCTCAGTATATGTACATACGTTTATTTTATTTTACTGAGAAAAAAAAAACAGAAAATATATTAAATATTAATTTAATTTAATTTTTTATTATGTATTAATTTATATATTGCAAGAAAATACAATTATTTATTAACACAGATTCAAGATTATAATAAACATTGAAGATAATTCCTAATAACGAATAATGATTGAAAGATATACATACACCACGTCACTCAATAAGTCCCGGGCTTGACGTCAGCTGATTGGACAACAGCAGATGAAAAGTGTAACGAAACAGGGCTCATTAAATGAACTGTAACTCGTAAATTAATTGTCTGAATTTTATAAAATTTTGACACATGTATCGTTTGAAGGTTCGTATTATTCAGAAATCGTATAAGTCTGTCAACATTATTGTCATATATGTATCAGGGCCAGTATATACAGGTGTATAGAAAATAATAATTTTTATATACGAGTAAGGAAAGATAATCGTACAAAAACCTACTTAAAAATGTTCAGAATATGATTTAAACATTTATTTATTAATAGGATATAATATTATAAGAGGATCATTAAAAAAAGTGTATTGGAGAGGAAGAGAAAGAGAGAGAGAAAGAGGTGGAAGAAAATATCCAACTTTGTTGTAATTCGATAGCGTTAATATGCTGGAATTTGGAATACGTGACGTTTAAAGGGATAAGAGGGAGATAAAGAAAATTAATCGTACACAGAATATAATTAAATACCGCAACACAGTATAATATCGTCGTAGCACATTTTCCCATATCCATCCCCACCTCTCCCCCATTTCCCCTCGTAAACATGGAAAAACACGTACCGAGAATGTGTAGGTAATATCCCAGAAATGTAAAGTCGGAATATAATGCTTTTGTCTTTTTCCTTTTCTTTTTTTTTTTGGTTTTATTCCCTTTTTTTACATTCTCATTCTTCAAATATATATACACACATATACATACACATATACTATCTCTTCTTAAACAAAGATAGAATTTCATTATTGCATTTTGTTAGTTAAAACGTGAGATGGAATGAAGTGACAAATGAAAAGGGAATAAACCGTGTTGCATCCTGCGGTTGAAGTTTTTTAAAAACGTGTAGTCTCTCCCTCGTAAAACGTTTCATTCCTTTTTATTTTACTTCTTTTTTCTTTTTTGAATTCTTTTTTTTTTTTAACATCGTTCGATTACCATAGAATAATAAAGCATTCATGGAAGATAACTCGAAAATTCTTTAACTCTCGTTAGAACGTATTCGTCTGTAATTTTTAGACCGATTATGTAAATCCGGATGGACGAATTTCTGGATTATAAAGTACCCACCACCACCACCACACAACCACCACCATCATCTCACTCGTCCCCTCCTTTCGGAAACGTTAATTCCAGCTGCGAATCAACCCCGTTCCTTTCATCCCTGCTTTCTCTCTCTCTTTCACTCTTATTCATCTGCTAGCATCGTACCTCTCTCTCTCTCTCTCACTTTCTCTCGTTCGTTGATTAATTATCCCTGTATTCCAGCCCTCATTTTACTTCAAAATTTATGGACAAAATATGTCATGTTAACAAAGTAGCAAATCGTTCTGCCACTTAACGAAGAAAAGTCATTTGTGATTTTCATTATCATCTCTCTTCATACAGATATTAGAGTTTATTTATTTACTATAAATTATAATAAATCTATGAGTAAATTTATGCATCCTTGTGTATGTGTGTATGTGAGAATAATTGGAATTAAACAACATAGCTTTTATTCAGGTTTATAAAATGATAATTAAAAAGCTTATCAAGAGGGTTTAGGTAAAGGATGGGTAGGGGGATCAAGGCAGAGGGGATGGGGTGTCTATTAAACTTGGACTTTCAGTCCCTTGAATATACGAAGTAGGACGTAAATGAATAATCTGAGAAGTTGACGGTAGTAGGTACTACTATGGGCGTTCTTCGTTCACTGAACAGGACTGAAGCCAGCAATACAAGGATAGAGGAAAACATAGCAACGTGAAAGTAGTCCCTAACCCTTCGTCGTAGTAACTAAGGCCGAGTCGTCTAAATAATCTGCTTTGCATATTTCTCTTCCCCTTTATCTATCCCCACGTGTCCTCTCCCCGTTCGGTGTCATCAGAACGATGTAAATGCGTACGGTGTACCATCCCGCGTAACATTTACTACACGATCCTACCCCGAAAACTCATCCTTAAAAGACAGAAAGAGAAAGAGAGAGATGTATTAATTAACTCGAGATATATCCGTCCATTTTAATGACACACACACACACACACACACACGTGCACACGGTATCCAAAATCGTGTCAAATAAAATTTAAATTACAGTAGGATCTATTTCGTTAAAAAAAATAATAGAAACTTTTCTTAATAACTAAAAATGTATATTTTATCCTGGGTTAGTTTAGTTTTGGAATTACTTGACAAAGTAATGTGTGTGATATATATTAGGTTGTCAAGTATGAAATGAAGCAAAAAATGCACACAATTGAATAGAGAATTTGTTCCAGCAATATTTATAATATAAATTACAATATAAATAAATAATAAGTAACGCAAAGTAGGATCATGTCATCCTCGAAACAAGTAATTCTCCATTCGACGCATGAATTTTTCCTATCCCTAAATAAATCATCGAATTATTGAAGATATACTTTCGAAACACCCGGTACGATAGAGAATCGTTGGATCGAAGAAATTTTCTATAAAACCTGTGATACAATCTATCTTTCTTTATACCTAAACCTTCTTTCTCACCCTCTTACATAATTTTTCGCTTATTCTTTTTTTTTTTTTTAGTGTTTTAATGTCTTTTTCTATATTCTTCGTTTAGTTTTTCTTTTTGGAGTAAGTGGGGTGGAGGATTCCGGGTGCTATTGAATAATGCAATAGAACAGGGTAGTGGAAAGTGGTATCGAAAGAACGCATAGTTCTGTTATTTTTAGGAGAACTCATGGCAAGCGTGCCGAGAACAATCGACTATGATCTCGAAGGAAATTACTCAGAACGTTCAGAGGGTTGTATCGAGTCTGACAAATGGGTCGTAGTATCGACTAGACGGCTACTACCATTACTATTACTACTACTACTACTACTATTACTACTACTACTAGGACGATTATCACGGACAAGGACGACAAGGAGGACGACAAGGACGACGAAGAGTAGGAGAAAGAGGAGAAGAAGAAAGAGGAGGAGGAGGACAAGAAACGAGAATGAAAGTTTTCTTCGACGGTTACGTCTATCTTGGTTGGGGTTGGTTGGTTGGTTGGTTGCTAGTTTTGGTTAGAAATTGAGACAAGGGATGAAGGGCAAAACGATCTGAAACTTTTTAATTCACTATCAACATGCAAATTTTCTCGTTCGCTCGTACAATTTATCCTATACTCCTTTATCTACCTCTTTCTTTCTTTTTATCTCTCTCTCTCTCTTTCTTTATATTGTATATTTCTTTCTTTGTTTATTTCTTTCCACGCATTTGCTCTTTTAAGTAATTCCAGAAGGTAAAACTTTAGAAAAGAATGAACAGAAAAAGGGAGTGGAAAAGTTATTTTTAGGATATTTCTTTTTCAAAAACTTTTCTATCGGTGTATTTTTATATGACGTTATTCTAATATTAAAATTATTATATATATATAATAATAATAATAAAAACCCTATCGTGTAGGTAACCATACGTGTATTAAAACATTCCATTAAATGGTACACACAAAAAATATATCATTCCATTAAAAAAGGAAGTTTACGTCATCTATGTGTTAACTTATGAAAATACTATGAAAATAATATGAAAATAATATGAAAATAATATGAAAATACTATGAAAATTATAATACTCTAGAAACCAAATGACCTACAACACATTTTGTTCTATCACCAATAACAATCGTGGTATTCAATTGACCATGTTTAAAATGCAATCACAGAATAAAATATTAACACAGTTATAAATAAAAATCTATATTTTTATTTATTTTCCGAAGTGTTGCACCGAGTAAAACGAATGTAGGATTTTCTTTTGGTGTATTTCGTAAGTAAGAAAATAAGTTTTGCCACTAAAGTTTCCACGGATGTGAAACTGTTTCTATTTATTTTTTCTATCACTCCTACCCTTCATCTACTCCATCACCAATTCTTACCCTGTCTTCTTCCTCATCCTTCGTTTCTCGATCCTTTTTTCGTTTCTCTCTTCCTCATTTCACTTATACGTGAACGAGATGCTCTTTCATTGAAGCGTATCAATGATAGCAAGCTTCCGTTCCCTTTTCTTAAAGGAGGTACCCTTTGAAAGATCAAAAGGTGATCGCGGTATGGCCACGAAATTCGTTTTAGACAAGCACCCGAATCAAGGTTCCCATTCCCAAGGAAAATGGAAACCTTTGAAAATGTGTTCCCCCTTTTTTTTCTGTTTTTCTTGATCTTTCTTTCTTCGTCATACGTTCCCAAGCGTGATCGAAATTACTTATCTTACGTATCATTTAACTTTATAGTCTAAACTATAACACGTTTTACACCAATGTACAAAAATTTTTCATTATTCAAAAGATTCTTTAACTAATTCCTAAACTTTGTTATTATTATTATTATTATTATTATTATTATTATTATTATTACATTTGTCGTATTATTAAAAATGTTAGAATGTTATAGACCAAAATATATTTGTATGAAATTAGATTTTTTATATACGATGGAATTAGTATCGATTTATATGTGAGTATAATAAATTGTTTAATATCGATATTGCAAAATTTCAAACTACCTTCGAGGATCATGAATTTGAACAAAATAGCTGATAAACTCTCTTTCCTTTCTCTTTTCTTCTTCTTTTTCTTTCTTATCGGACTTTCAAAATACTCGGAAAGATTTATGTCGTATTTTCTTATTCCTCCAATTCCCTTTGCAACCCTTCGCTTTCAATACATACATACATACATGCATACATACATATATACATGCATACATACATGCATACATGTATGCATGCATGCATATATATATTTATATGTACTTATGTGTACAAACGAGTGTTCACGTTTTCAAAGACGAAAGGTAGAAGCTAAGAGAAGTCTCGGTTCGCTTGTTACGCAAAAACAGATTTACTCCGTTTGAATCGGCATACTACTGGCCCTTCACGCTAGGGAATCATAGGGAGTTACCTACACCTATAGATCGGACGTCCGTTAGAACTCACCAGGGAAATTCTCAAGTCTATTCGGAACAGGAGTAGGATGCGTAAAGTTTCGCGAAAGGATACCAACCTCGTTCGTCCTAGGTTGGAAAGGGTATATGTGTGTATGTATTTGTTCGTGTATGTGTGGGTAGTTGTATCATACAGGGTGTAACAAAAATAAATCCATAAACTTTTAAATAATACTTCTACAATAAAACCTAACATTTTTATCAAAGATATTTTGCAACCAATTCAATAAATTAAATAATCGATTATTTCAACGATTATATATTTTCCAATAAAATTTTTCTTTTGTAATATTTCATTGAATTTTCTATAAAATAATGTTTTAATAAAATTTGTAGAACACATTTTTGATTTTACATCCTACATAAAAATATATGAAAGTATGAAAATGTGTAGTAAAAATCGAGATGAATTTTTTTTTTTTGAACAACCCTATATATGTAACGGAAAAAAGAAAGATGAAAAAGAGTGAAAGAGGAGAAAGAGAAGAAAATTGGTGGCAGTGGGCAGAAGTTACTTTTCTAGGAAGGTCGTTCTAGAAGGATGAGATGTTATCTAACGTTGAGAAGATACTCGCTGAAATACGCAATGGACCGACGGATTTCAATCCCCCTTCACCCTGTCCCCCTTACCCCAGCAAAGAATAAATGTTAAAGAGGAGCACTCAGAAATAACAGTCCATCAGTATGTTTTTTTTTTTTATCCTTCTCTCACAATAATCTTAGTAGCCTTTCTCCAACTTGATGTCGTTTCTCTGAAATCTTTCTTCAAATCCTGCACATTGATTATGAATCTGTGCTGAAAAGTCAAGGATATATAATACATATATAAAATATATATATGTATGTGTGTATTTATGTGTGATTTTCAAAGTTATTGCTTGTTATATGTAACATAACTGAAAGGATACATATGTGTGTGTGTGTATGTGAAAGATCAAAAAATGTAATAAAAGATTGAAAAGATGATAGAATAAGATAATCGAATAATTTTGATAAACTTTCAAGATATATTGGAAATTTGTATTATAAATTATTTTATATTAATAGTAATCTGTGTTTTATTGTATGGAATTTTTATTAGGTTGACTGATACTAGATTTCTTTGTTTTTAAACAATTTTCAATAGGAAATCAAATACTGATATTTAAATTACGTATTTGTATTAAATTTGTTATTATTTATTTTATATAAAATTTTTAGTATATATTTAATACCTAAATAAACAAAATTATATATTAAATATCTTTTACCTAAAATTGTACATAATAAACTGTATAAATCTAAATAAATATATAAACTATATGAATAATATATATTTTTCTTTACATAAACACACATTGATTAAAGATGAATATCATCATTTTAAATTTATTATAAATTATTCAAATCGTATAAAAAAAAAAATAAAAACCATCATTAATCATCTTATCCTCAAATATCAAATTCACGATAATATCATCTCTGACAAATCACTTTCCTTCACTATAATACTTAATCAATTTAAACTATCATTCCTATTTCTTCTACTCACACACAAATACCTTCTAACATATTTAAAAAAACACACACACACATACATACACACACCACATTCAAGTACGATAAGTCAAACTTATTTCTTTTCAACTCTCTTATACAAAATAACAAAAAAAAGGAAATAAAATAAAAAAGTAAGTGAAAATAAATCTGATTATGTAAGGTTGTCTCGAGTATGCTCACTTTTTACTTTTTTGAATGACTAGCTGCCTCACAGTGAACTATATTCGCGAATAAGAACGCATTTTCAATTTTCAAGTACCGCAACGTGCTACTCATATATGTATAAGTATATGAGTATGTATATATACATATATATATGTATAATACCACTACTCAACCACTTATACACATTGGAAAAGGAAAGCTCTTACGAACCACGCATGTTCGTTGCTTCTCCATTCGTAATAAAAGAGAGATTCAACATACACCTACACACACACACACATACACACACATATACATATCATACACATACTCAAATATACAAATACATGAACATAGAGAGTGAGAGAGTGTGTGAAAGAGAGAAAGAAGGTGTACTCGCTTATTCGAAAGCGTGAACATTGGCGCTTTGCCATGGCACTCGAGAATACTACGAGATTTTCTACGGGCACCAACCCACACTAATACTAACACCATGCTTACACTTATGCTAACACATCAACACCACATCATCGCCAACACACAAACGTCCTTTTCTCTTTCCCTTTATTTCTTTCTTTCTTTCTTCCTTTCTCTCTTCTCGTCTAATTTTTATTTTCGACTGAGCAACGATAATTCGCCTATTTCCCATCCTTCCCCCCTTCCTCCTTTCCACAATCCCAGTTCTCTGTTTCCTTCTCTTCTTCTCTTCCAACGTTTTACATCTCACCTTCTTTCTCTTCCTCGTTAAATGCACGATTTCTCGCACTTGTAAACTCACACTTCGCTTATGCGAAATTAAGCTACAAAAACCCATTGATATATAACCATAGGTTTCCTATTTATTTTTCAAAGAAAACAAGATTTTTAATGAAACTATTTGACCTACTCTAAGGATCTTTTTTTTTGAACTAATGGGGAAACGATTCAAAAGATTCATTCAATTTATTATACGCGTTATAAGAGTTTTATACACGTTTCTATGACTTTTTTCTTTTTCCTATTTAATTCTAATCTTGTATACATGAGTGAGTGAATGAGTGAGTGTGTAAGAAAGAGAGAGGAAAAAGGTATGAATGGGATTAGTGACCGAATAGAGTCAGGAAGTATAAAATGGTTTATTTCAGGGTATACATACTACTTGACTGGTTTTAAATATAAATAAACTTTAATACTAAATTATGAAAGAAATGTTACAGTACGTGAATCGAAAAAAAACCGTGTTTGGAGGAAAAGAAACGAGTGATAGATATGAATCATTTATTTTCAAAGTGTGGTACTAAGTCTAATTTAATTACAAAAAATAATAACCAAATTTTCTGTACGATAAATAATAATCTTATATATTTCCTATGCATTATGAATATTTCTTAACACTGACACCATGAAGAGAATAAATAAATAATACTAATATTTATAATTATTATTAAAAATACAACAACAAAAACTACTACTCCTATTTATTATTTTTATTATTTACAAACCACAAAATATTGGATTAATTATGAAATATATATTTCAATTGACAAAGAACACAAAAATAACCTTGCACATTATTTTCATCATTTTCATCATTTTCAAAATAAACAACTCACAAATATAAAAGTGAAAAAAAAAAGAAAAAGAAAAAGAAAGAAAATAAAAAAGGTAGTGAAAGTTATCGATTCTCGGGAGGTCTCTTACGGGTTTTAAAATCAATTCACGAAATGGCCCTTAGAAAGAGAAAGGAGAAATAAAACGAAAGAAAGAAAAGAAAGAAAGAAAGAAAGAGAAAGTTTTATCGATTCGAAGTAACGAGCCTTGAAAAGGAAGGAAAATCTTAGTGAGACAGAAGGAAAACGTTTTAAATCGGAGGAGGAGGAGGAGGAGGAGGAGAACAGAGGTTGAGTTGAGGAAAAAAAAGGGAAAGATAAAAAGAAAAAGGAAACGGAATGGAAAAAAGGAGGGGCAGTGGGCTCCAACACCCGGGAAAACGGGCTTATTGGGGATGATTGAATACGGTGATAACTCATGCCGTTCTGTACCCACGGGATGATATTTTAAGATTTCTGCCTTTACGAACAACGAAAGAAGAAGAAATAAAGAAAGATCAAGAAGAAGGGTAAGAAATAAAAACGTAAAGAAAAACAATGAAAATAAAAATAAATAAAATTGAAGTAGTCTAACTTGGATGTTGGAAATGGGGGGAGTATAAAAAAAAGATAGAACGTTCTTACTGGTGGAAAAACAAGAAAAAAAGGGAGACGAACAGGGAGGGGGTTGGTTGGTAGTCGAAAACTGAGAAAAACCCCCCAAGAATTTGGAACGAGAAACAAAGAAAGTAGAACTCTCGAAAATGGTCTTCTTCTACTCTCTCGGTGTGCGGCAAACGCAAAGAGAAAACCCAAAGAAGAAGAAGAAGAAGTAAAAAGAAAGTAAAATAAGAAGGAAGGAAGGAAGGAATGAAAAAAAGAAGAGGGACTCTCGTTCTTACTCGACGAGTCAAATCTCCGAGGAGTTCGAAATTTCTGCACGTTATTCTACGCACGTATCATCGCACCACTCCCTCTCCCTCTTCCACCACCCTTTACCGAACACACCAACCCTTAGACAGTCGAAGGAACCCCTTTGCTCTCGAAGCTTGCATTTCTGACCCGGCTTTCACCCTTCCCAATTTGAGAAACGGTGGTACGAACCTGGAAAACCTGGATGAGAGGAAACGAAGGGAAAGAAAGAGGAAAGTAAAGTAAAGTAAAG
>JACGTP010000022.1:725469-756172 GCA_023678845.1 Mischocyttarus mexicanus | reverse complement strand
AGAAAATAAATAAATGGTAGGAAGGTAGGAAAGAAAAATAAATATTCTCCATTGTATTGCTAATTGGTCGATGGAAAAAAAAATATATATTCTTTAAAATCTATCAAAATAAATATGAGAAATTGATTAAATTGAAATTGAAATTAATTGTCGATAAAGATTTATTGTATTTTTATCGAATTAATTGTTCTGTTTAAATTTTTCATTTTTATTAGCTTTGATTTTGGTTTTATTAATTAGGTGTTTTTTTTTTGTCCTTTAAATAGTATTACATATATTATTCATCTGTTTGATCAACTTATGACATAAGCGTGAATATTTTTTTTTTATTTAGTCATGTGCATGCTCAATTTCGATTAATTTAAAAACGAGTTCAAAGACCGTGAAAAGAATCGATTAAGAAAATAAGAGAAAAAAGAAATAAAATTCTTTCGTTGTATCGCTAATTGGTCGATGAAAACCTTCAAACTCGATTCACATTTATTCGAACATTTCTTTCTTTCTTTCTCTCTTCTTCTTCTTCTTTTTTAAATTCTATCGTAAAAATCGATTGAAAGAAATAAAAAAAATAAAAAATATATATCAACGTTTAATTTTTGCGTTTAATTGAATAATTTATATTCTTTTTTTTTTTTTTATCGATCGATTATAATAATTAATTTTTTAAATAGATTCACACACACACACACACACAGATATTTCATTAAAAAATCTATCATAAAATGACTTTTTTTTCTAGTCTATAAATTTGTTTATATTCTTCATAATTCACATTTTATCAAACCCTTATCAAATCCATACTCTTCTCATACTTTATTCTATTAACCTAAATTCTTTTAAAACCTCTTAACGAGAATATCAAAATGATTATCCAGCTATCTTCGATAAAAAGAAAAATTAACATTTTCAATTCTCGAACGTTACTTAATAATTTTATCTTTTAATTAAACTGTCTTTATATTAAATTATTAAAATTCCTGTTACGCACATATACAATCATTTATACGTGTATAAAATTTTTTTTTCCATATACCCATTATAGAAATCAAATATTTAATAAAACGTTGGAAATGTGATAAAAGAAAAAAAAAAAGAAGAACAAGAATTAAATATTTAAAAACGTGATTTCATTTTTCCTATCGATTTTCTTATAACCCAAAAAAAAAAATTCTTTTTAATTAACTCACGTTATTTAAAAGATCAAACATACAATTTCATAATCTCTTTTAAATATTATATTAATTTAAATTATTATATTATTAATAATTATTATATTGTTACAAAAATTTTAATATAATTTCTTAATTATGTTAAACTTTTATTCGCAAAGTGATTATGGTTTTGGTATTCAGGAAGTATATTAACTTATGTTACCTTCCATAAGAACTTTCTTGATAAGATAGTACACCAGTTTACCCTTAACCTTCTGCACCAGACATTTTAAGGGTTATTTAATCCCCCAAGGTCGCTGAAATCTCTTCTAACCTACCCACCCAACCTATTTGGTCAGCCAAATGTATGAATATTTCACCACTGCTTTAACTTGTATATAAGAGTTATATATAAGCAAGAAGGGTAATGATATAGGGTTCAAAGTAGGAAAAAGGTTAAGGATATGATTTCTCTCTCTTCTCCTAAATTATCAAAGGGGAGGGAGAGAAGAATCATTGCTCGCGTGGGCAGGGACGCAAACCCTGAAGTAGACTAATCTCTGCCAGGATCACAGAGAGTGTCTACCCGCTACCCTTACACTTCTCTCTTTTCTCTCAAACATACTTCAAAATAAAATTATTCATTGGAATAATAATTAAAATGGTTTGGTTAAGATGAAATTCCGATACAATCAAAGTCAAACAACGTGAGAATGATTTTTTAACACGGATGGGTGACCTGAGAAATAAAAATCCATGATGCTGTTTTGACTCCATATGATTGAAATAAGACGTGACTTTTTTAGTTTTGAATAAATATGAAATGGTATTGATAGAAAAGTGTCTACAACTCGTGAAAATTGTGGAACAGTGAGAAGACGAATTAAAATATTCAAAGAATGCAATTTTTGTGCAATGAAATGCATCAAAATTGTAAAGGGGAGGACAGTTAAAAGACGAATTAAAAGATTCTTGAATGAATGCATTCTTCCTGCATTTTTTTCCTAACAAAATTAAAATCACCGTGTTAGTTTTTTCAACTTGCACAAATATTTTATACAAACAAACAAATAATACAAATTTGAAGCAATCTTTAAAATGCAGTTATGAATGATACATGATAAATCATGAATATTTTCTTATCAATTTAACATCAATCTACTCTATATCTCTTGTACAATTTTCTAAACAAATAAAATTTTAACTAATACGAAATTATTGAAATATTTCTGATAAACGATAGAAGCTCAAAAAAAGAAGAAGAGTTGAATCGAAAAGATCAATACGTGCACCTAAGGACATATTTTTCCGTCCAATTCGCACCTGGTCTTTCCTCCTTTTTTTTTTCTTTTTCCTGTTGGTTTCTCGAAACGAGAGAAACGGAAAATAAGAGTGAGTGAGTAAGAGAGTGAAAGAGAGTGTGAGAGAGAAGTAAAGGTGGCAGAAACCCGTTGACGTCGAGAATGTAAATACATTGTCCCGAGGGTTGAGGCGCAAAACCGAAGAGGAAGCGGAATCCTAGGAGAAGGTGGCGTAGCTGGTGGTAATGGCATTAGGTGCACAATCAACAGGACCCCACGTGCAAATTGAATAACACCGCGCACCGTCGGCTGATATGTATCTTGTCTCGAGCCAAATCCAACGGCATTTCCTTCTTCGTGACCTCTCTCTTTCTCTCTCTCTCTCTGTGTCTTTCACTCCTCTCTCTTTACTCTTCTCGTCGTCTCAGAGCTTTCCTTCGCCTTCGTATTTGTCCTAGGAATTCGTGCTGAGACCACAAGCATCATTTTAGAGAATTTCCTCTACGAAATTGTGAATATTCCGAAAAATTCTCTTATTTCCTTTTGATTTGCATTATTAGAAATAAAATATATAATACAATATTGTTTATTGTATATTTGATTTAATAAATCAGTCAATTTGTATTTGTGGTATATATGGGTGGGGAGAAAATAGTTTCGTATTTGTCGTAGGAATTTGTGCTAAGACCACGAATATCATTTTAGAGAATTGTCATCTACGAAATCATGAATATTTTAAAAAATTGTCTTATTTACCTATTTTCGATTTGTATTAAAAATACATACAATTTTTATATTTATTGTATATTAAATTTAATAATTCAGTATGATTTGCTTTATTTAGACTAATTCGAAGATAATGATAATTAATAATAAAAGAAATTATTTATTATTATATAAAAAATAATTAAAGAACAACCAATATAAGTGCATAGATTGGCAAAAAAAAAAGTGAACGAAGGAAAATTTGTATCTAAAAAGTAATTATGCATAAAAGTAACAAAAAAACTACAAAACTAACGTAAAAGAGTGAGAAAAAGAAAAAACAAAGTAGATATTCTTTATAGCAGCTTATACATATGATATAAAAAATAAAAAGAAAGGAAAAAAAGGATAATCTTTTTAAACATTTTTTATCGAGTACTTATTCCTCGCATTCATCTCTTTCCCAAAGCTTCTACGAATTTATGACCTTTTTCGACTAAAATCCCCTCTCACCTGGTTTTCGCGGGGATATTTCATAGAAAAATGTAAATCTCTTACATGAGGAACCCACCACCATCACCCTTCACCCTTCTCTCGACCTGGATTTTACTCCTACTTTATTTTTTTTATCCTCCCCACTCTCCCTTTGTTTTTTTTTCCTTTTCTACAACTATTTTTTTTACTACCATTACCTGATACAAAACTTTCGTTAATAAACACTCCCTTTAAAAAATTATTATCCCCGTACTACAAAATATATACAATAAATTATCATTACGCTTAAACACAAATATACATACACGTGTGTACACCGTGTAAACATATGTGTAAGTGTGTAAATATATATGTGTGTGTAATATAAATGTATACGCATATTCAAGCACATATTTTTTAGCTAACGCGTTGGGAGAACGGCTTAAAATCCTCGCGAAAAAAGAAAAAGGAATAAAAAACGAATTCATTGCGAATAGGCGAATAGGCAAATATGCGAATAGGCGAGTAGACGAGTAGTTGTAGTGGTGTAAGAGTACAGTGAAACAACGAGATACGAGCTCGGTGCGAAATATTTCCCGAAAAGGTAGAAAGAAGGAGAATATATTTATAAAAATACAAAAAAAAAAAAATATAAAAAAAGATGAGGATGAGAACGAGCACGAAGGGCCATTGACATCTTCCTTCCCAGTTGGCAAATATTACTACCAGTGCCACAGCACGTGTACTTTCTCTCCCAATCCCTTTCCTCATTCCTCCATTCTCCCTTCATATCCCTCGATTTTCCATCTGTCTCTCTTTCTCTCTCTCTCTCTCTCGTAGCTTTTAATAGTAACATCGTTATATACATCGCATATTTCGTCCCTTAAGACCATAAGTATTTCACCGAGCAATTCGAGATACCGGAAGTCTCTGAACGAGTCGCGTCGCGGTACTTGCTTCCTTGCTTGCTTGTTGTTAAAAAAAAAACTTAACGTGTCGAGTATAGAATAGAAAGAAAAGAGAGTAGTAAGAGAGAAAGAGAATACTGAAACGTAAAAGTTAGATAGAGAAGTATGTGTATGTATGTATGTATGTGTGTGTTGGTAAAAAAAAAAAAATAATCCGACAATTTTTCTGCTTCCAAGAGTCTACGATAGTCCGATTCGAATAGGGAAAAGCTCTTCTAGCGTCATGTTGATAGAGGTGCAAGCGCTAAACTGACAATAACACTTTTTCTGGACTACGCCAGTAACATTCAACAATGCTACCCACCATCCCAACCTTCTCTTCCACCTGCACCACCACTACTACTACTACCATCTTCTATTTGTATCCCTACCTTTGCAACTATCCGTTTCTCTCCCTTTGCCTACCGAATTTTTTGTTCTTTCTCTCTTTCTCTCTTTCTTTATGGTATAAAACACCATCCTATATTTTCCATCCTCTTTCTATCCACTCTAACATCAAGCCGAACTACTCTATTGCGTTTTCTCTCCCTCGTCACACGCTTGGTACATTCATCCAACACCCAACACCACCACCACCACCACCACCACCACCACCACCACCAACACGTTTACCAGCATCAACACCCAACAACACTATTTCCCACCATTACCATCGTCCTCCTCTTTCCATCCCTCACATTCATCCTCCTTCCCTCCTACCACCACACCCCCTCTGTCCGCTTAAACTCGCCCAACGAGCTCTGAAACAATGCGCAATACATTTTTGTGATTAAAAGTTAGCTGCTGTGGCGACGGCTACGTTTCGGGGTGTACTACTGCCACTGCTTCTGCTTCTGCTGTTACTGTTGCTGCTGCTGCTGCTGTTACTGCAAGGTTGCGATTGTTTTATCTCTCTCTCTCTCTCTCTCATTCCCTCTCATTCGTATTTTCGTCGTAATTTTACCTAAAGCTCTAGGCATATACATACGTCTGAACGTAGCACCTTTAAGAGTAGTAGTAGTAGTAGTAGTAGTAGTAGTAGACAGGTCCAAGAGAAACAAGGTGTCTACTGTTTCGAGACTTCGTTTTTCAGCCTCTTTTTCAGCTGACGCGACGTTCTATTATCATTTCCGTGTTCTCGAATGAAGCACCGTATACTCGAGGACGTTACCACTCACGATTATTCGAAATTTTCTCTCTCTCTCTTTCTCTCTCTTTCTATGTTCGTCGTATCGTTTCCACCGAATTAAGAGCTAGACGAAAACGTTCCTCAATGTATGCCAGTAAACGTGAGACGACATAGACATTTTGAAAAGGTACTCGTTAACATGACTCGTGAGACTTCACGAAAGGTACGTACCTTGAAGGTACATACATAAACTAAAGTAGGAATATATATCGTTTGGTGAAGAATGACACACAAGATTCGTTCTTTCTAACTAAACCTAAACGTACCTTTAAGGTTTTATTCAACTTACAAACACATTACTGAATGGTGATAATAGTAGTAGTAATAGTTGACAAGAAATTACCGAGTAAAGAAAGAAAGCTAACCAAAATAAATAAAAAATGTTTAAAGTTCTGTAACCAATCCCAGGTCTGTTATTTCACGCGGTAATTTGTTTATTTTATTTTATGGAAAATATTACAATTATAAGAGTTAAAGACATGAGAAAGAATACAAAGATTAGAAATGTTGAAGATAATTTTTTATGGAAGAAATTGATTCAAAGAGAATATTGAAATGATGATTTAACAATTTTGTAAACGAATATAATTTCAGAGATATGACTGAGAATAGAATCATAGTTATGATATTTGAAATGACCACTATGTTTGACAGGGAGTCTTCAAAATTTATTTTGAACATTTTCAATGTCTGAAAACTATGAATGATCTTTTAAAGAGACCAGATAATGTTGTAGTATTCAATTCAATTGATTATGGTAGAGACCTTCCAAAAACAAAACCATGCTCTTGACTTACATGTTAATATTTTTGTATAAAAATGAAAGTTTTGTATTAACCAAATTTACCAGAATCTTAGAAAAAATATTAATGTTTCATTCATGTAGAAACTATGATTCTCGAAGATATGAATCGGTCAAAGGAAAGTTAACGTCTAAACTAGACTAGCGTGCTTTGTTGATGATGTTTCTTTATCTTTATCTTTATTGTTTTTTTATCTAAAACAGAAGGAACGAAATAAGAAAATGTAAAAGCGAGGAAAAGACTTGGCCTCGAAAGAACCTAAAAAGAAAATATAAAATAACAAGAAGAAGAAGAAGAAGAAGAGGAAGACGATGGATGATGGTTGAAGAGCAAACGGAGAAAAAGGAGTTGAAAAGTCCGTTGAACGGTCTTGTATATATATATACCAACAAGTAAGAAAGAGAAAGGTTAAAAGTAAGATGGGCGTAAGGGGTCTGTCTAACGGGTAGCCAAAGATTAAGGTTGGATAGCCCCCACGTTTAAACACTACACCAAAAATCCTAACTTCGAAGAACTAAAAAAGAAGAAGAACACAAGTTGAAGAAGAAGAAAATGAAGAAAATGAAGGAAGAGGAGCTTTTCAGGCATTGAAAAGGAATGAGTGACGAGATGGTATTCGTTGTATAATCTTTGTATTTGTATATGTATGTGTGTGTGTATGTGTGTGTATGTGTGTGTAAGAAAGAAGGCATGTTTACACCACTCGTAGATCAGTCTGGTGCACATTAGTCGACAACCTTTAAACCCTCTCAAACTTCTCGTAGCCTCGCTCTTTTTACGTCCTCACTCGTTGGTCTCAACCCAACAACAACAACAACAACAACAACTAGAACGGTCCCTTATCGTTCGACGGAATCAAAATACAGAAAGTCCATCTTCTGCCAGAATTCTCTCCTCTATTCGATTTTTTACACAATTCTTCTTTTCGTGATGAAAAAGCACTCGAATAAAAAAGTTTAAATCATTCTAATACAATTTCTCATTCTTATTCACAGAAAAAGAAACTCTCTGGGTTTTATTATTCGAAAACTTTTAGGATTAAGATTTGTGATTTCATTTTGAAATAACCAGAGATGAGATTCTTTCGAACGTTTGTCAAAAGAATAAAAAATAAAATAAAATAAAATAAAATAAAAAAGGTGGTACCATAGTGTATGGAAAAGTATTTTCTATGGGACAGAAATCATTGTACGAAATATCGTACATAGCTTAAAAATAGAAAATATGTTCTAGTGTTACAGTATTTCTAAATATGCAACAAATATTATACTTTATTTATTTGTTATTATTTAATAAAAATTAAAACATATAATTAAGATAGTTTTTTAATAAAAGAATTTTTCTTTCTAGCTTGAATCTTGTTTTCAATCAACTAGGTGTCCGAACACCATGATGATATAACACTCCATGAGAAAAGATCACGAAATTTGTTGGTTTTTGTCCTCGAAACATTTTCCATGAATTACATATACATTCGGGTTGATGGAAACGTGAATAAGTTTGAAAGAGAGAAAGAGATGAGGGATAGAGATAGTCTGTATATTATATATAGAATGAGTAAGAGTTAGAGAAAATGAGTTGGATAGAAGAGAGAGAAAGAAGGATAGAGAAACGAGCAAATGAAGTATATGCAAATAACGAGGGTGGAAATGAATGCGCTGCTGCGGCAACGGCATGAGAAGAAGAGCTGCTGCTGCTGCTGTTGGTAGTGGTGGTGGTGGTGGTTGTAATGGTGGTGGTGGTGATAGTAGTGGTGGTGATGGTGGTGATGGTGGTGGTGGTAGAGGTGATGGAGAAGGTGCGGTAAAGGGCGCGAGTTCGCTAATGGCGGGTGCAATGCACGTTGAAGGGACCAGCCGAAAATAATTCCAACGTCCTCTATCGCGACGAAAAAGAGAAAAGAGAGAAGAGAGAAGAGAGAAGAGAGAAGAGAGAAGAGAGAGAGAGAGAGAGAGAACCCTCAGGGCTGCCCAATTATCGTGGAACCTTCCTGAAACCCGCTATTTCGCGCTTGGGGCTTAAACAAACGAACGGTACCACTCTTTTGCTGTGCTCACCCCTAAAACAATTCGTCTTGCTTCTGCCATTTTAACTCAACATTTTAAAGAATCCTACCCGAGAAAAGAAACCACTACTACCATGAAAACCACCATCAACACCATCACCAACGACGATTTTTATCATTGATCGTTTCGTTCGAAATTACGACGACTAACATGAAATTTGATATTTTTTTAATTATTTTCTTTAACTTTTGTTTGTATTGTCTTTTTATTCGTTGTTTTTTTCTTTTTCTTAGTTGGTTGTTTTTATTTCAACTTCTTAGGTTTTATTTATGATAGTAAGTGGCGATAGAACTAAGAACATTTTTCTTTCTTCTTTTGGTATTGTTCTGTTCAAGTGTTCAAGATCGAGAAAAATGAGGAAAAAAG
Organism: Mischocyttarus mexicanus; assembly: GCA_023678845.1. Taxonomy (NCBI): domain Eukaryota; kingdom Metazoa; phylum Arthropoda; class Insecta; order Hymenoptera; family Vespidae; genus Mischocyttarus; species Mischocyttarus mexicanus. Next base: position 747,170 of record JACGTP010000022.1, on the reverse strand, counting down.
AATCATGAGAAATGTTACTATGGTTGTTTGAACTTTAAAAGACGGGAAATAATGGACCAATGACTGTAATGTTTCTTACTAGTTTTGATTTCTCACTTTTCGATAAGTTCGATCTATCATTTGTTTTATATGTGTTTTATCGTTTTTAGATAAATTTATATTATTCTTTATAGTTGGTTATTAATCAAATAATTAGTTCATCATTGATAAAAGATTATTAATAAAATATTTATTATAAATGGATCACATTTATTATTTTAATAAAACATTTTAATTTTACAATTATATTAATCCTTGCAAAAATATTATTTTACCTATTGGAATAAAACATTAAATCTGATTTAAATATAATTAATAAAATACTATGAAACGTAAAAAGATTATTATTTTTTATTCTCAAATATACACTTATGCTTGTACTCATCGTAATATTATTTTTAAATATAAAAAATAATTCGTAAATGTTATAAAATAAAATATCGTATTAATAATTCATTTCATCTAAAACGAAAAAAGAACCTTTGAAAATATTTTTCTCGAATCCTTCTTTTAAAAGATTATATTAGTAAATCTAATGAAAACGTCGTACCATCTCTCTTCGTTTGAATGCTTATTCATAGATACGAGAAAAATGCTGCCTTCGAATGCTTTTTAAATTTTAATAAGAATTAAATGCATATAGAAATTTAGATCTAATTAAAATCTAATTAAAGATGTAGGTAAAATTTTTATCAGGTAGAGAAAATAAACAAAATTTTATATTATTCATTCGATTATCGATAGAAATTCCTTTCAATAGGTTATTTTTATATTTTTTTCTTATAATTTCGACAATTCTATAATCTACTTAGTCATTTCACTTTTTAATCTACGACAATAAAAATAATTTTACGATTAGAATTAATAATTGATATTAAAATAATTGGAAGTAATTTTACGATTAGAAACACACTAAAGAATCTGACACTTCTAATCAACAACAAAATTATTTTAAAATTAGAAACACACTAAATAATCTGTCACCTTGTCACGTGTCACTTTTAAATCAACAATAATAAAAATAATCTTACGATAAGAATTAATAATTGAAATTAAAATAATTAAAATTAATCTTACGATTAGAAACACACTAAAGAACCTGACACTTCGTCACGTGTCACTTCTAATCAACAACATTAAAAATAATCTTAAAATTAGAAATACACTAAATAATCTGACACTTTGTCATGTCTCACTTTCAAATCTACGACAATAAAAATAATTTTACGATAAGAATTAATAATTGAAATTAAAATAATTAATATTAATCTTACGATTAGAAACACACTAAAGAATCTGACACTTCGTCACGTGTCACTTTTAAATCAACAACAAAATAATCTTAAAATTAGAAATACACTAAATAATCTGACACCTTATCACGTGTCACTTTTAAATCAACAACATTAAAAATAATCTTACGATTAGATAACGCAATCTGAAATTTGGACGAATTTTTGTACAATTACGATACTGTTAACCCTATCGAACCAACTTACCAGAAACTTACCACAAAGTTTAGAGAAAAAAAGTAGGGATGATTGGAAACTAAAAGAGATAAAAAGAATAAGAAAAGAAGAAGAAGAAGAAGATAAAGAAGAAGTGAAAAAAAAAGAAACAAAACGATGCTTCTTGACTTTTCAATTTTCTTCTATCTCCGTTCGATCCGATTCTTGGGTACTCGCACTCGCGATATTCGGGAAAACGAACGATCGATCGACAATATTCAAGGCGGAATCGAGTGGTAGTGTAAAACGGTTTTGCGGAAAGTTACGTACCGGCATCTAGAACTGCCCCCCTCTCTCCAACCCCTACCCCTACCACCTTTTTACCCTGTGCTATTCGCGTAGCACATCGAAAGTAGTTTCGAATAAGAAGGGGGCTGCTGAAGGAGGAAAAGGAGAAGAGAAAGGGGGGTGGAAGGAGAAGGTAGTTGTATGTACGTGTTCCGAAGGAATTCAAAGTTCAAGAAGGACTTTTCTTTTCTTTTCCATCTTCACCCTCTACTTTATTCTCTTTCTTTTTCTTTTATTTTTCTTTTATTTTTATTTTTATTTTTATTTTTATTTTCTTCTAAGGGAAAGGATCGGAGGCCTGCTCTTCCTTAAAAACCTGACGTACCGTAAAAGGATTTAGGCTTTCTCGTCAACGAAGTTTCTCGCGAGTTAAAACCGTCTTTAAATTAAGAAAGAAAAAAAATATAAAATAGTAGAAGAGAGAAAGAGAGAGGAAGAGAGAGAGATGGGAAGAAAGTAAACTTCGTTTTAGGGAATCGAAGGAAATCGTTTGAACCTTCTTCTCTCGACATTTCTCATTCGAATCTGTTTTATAAAAGACCACCCAGCAGCTTTAAGGGAATACTCTTCAAAGTATTTCACTTATTTTCATCCATGAAAAAAAATAGTAAAGAAAACAAGTTTTCTAAGAGTCGTGTTTTCCATGCGAAGAAGTAGTACATCGATAAATGAGATTAAGAAAGGAAGAAGGAACATTTTGAAAAATATTTCTGAAAAAAAGAGAGAGAGATGGATAGATGGAAGAAAGAAACTTCGTTGATTTTAAGATGCAATTGCACTCGTAATCAATCAATATTTTTACAACGTTATTTCCTAGCAATTAATTAATTACAGATTTATTAGAAATAAGAAATATCGTATTTAATTTAAATTACAAATTATTCGATAATATTCAACAGAGTTTTATCGAAGAAATAATTTATAATAAAATATTCAATAAAAGATAACAGAACAAAATGATTGACTATTTATTTGTTATAAAAAAAAAGTAATAAAATTATTAAATAAATAAAGAATTAAATAATGAACAATTGAGTTTTATTTGATTTTTATTCGAATTATGATTCGACAGGTTAATAAAAATGAGATAAATAATATATCATTATGTAACAAAAAACACGATCTAATCGATCAACGAGCATACGAACGAACGAAAGAACGAACGAACGAACGAAGGAGAGTTCTCTTTCGTCTCCTCGATTATTCGTTCGTGGATAAAATTTTAATTTACGACCTTAACCCCATCATCCACGGGGCGTACACTTTACCAAGAATCCTACCATCGCGAGAAATTCGCGTTTGCTTTATGCATTCTCAAGTTTGAACTTTCAGTTTGACCGTTAAGCTTCGCTTCGTATCGTAGGGTGGGGGAGAAGAGAAAATGATGAAACGAATGAACGGGGGAGGATTGCATCAAGGGGTTTGGAATTCTCGAGGTTTCAAGGATATATAATTCAACGATAAAGTATATATGTATATAATATAATACATAGAAAGAAAGAGAGAGAGAGAGAGAGAGAGAGAAAGTGAGAGTCAGATAAAAGACATAAAACAACGAGCCTCAGTTTGTATTAAATCGAAAGATTGGAATTCTAATTAATGTTCCAGGATTATCGATAATGAGACTATGGTAGTAGAATGAATGAGAGGGTGACAAAGATGCTCAACAAAAACTACTTGTTCTTAGTCCCATCATCATCCTTCTTCTCTTTCTCCTCTACCCTCTTCTACATTTTCTTCTACCCCTTCAAACTACTCTGAATGAAAATTCGACTCGGAAACAAACCCTATCTTCTATGAGATGTAATTAAAAAAGACCGACGAAAACAAAAATAACTAAATAGGATGAAAGATTGAAAGAAAAAATTCATTGTTTAAAGTTATAATAAAAAGATGAATAAAATTAGAAACTTTGTCATTGAGTATTGGTGATTCGTCAAAAATTTTCTTCCAGGATAAATATAAAAAGTTATATTATATAATAATAATAATAATAATAATAGAGTTATATGGTTGGTGATAAACCTAGTAGAAGGTTTTTTCTGATTAAAGTTGAAACGTTTGAGATTATAGAAAAATACAAGGTTTGATCGATTCTATCTATTTTTCTTCCACTGAAAATAAGAAATATTTGAAAAATTTAATATAATATTTATGTTTTTTTTTTTTACTTTATTTTATATATTATAAACACATTGGATTAAAATCAGAAATTATTTTTCATTACTGTATGAAATTTATTTAAGATATATTATATAGAATTGTTTAATAAACAAACTTGTTGAAATAATAAAACTTTATGATATGATATTGTCAACATACATCGTTTAAAAATAATATTCTTTTTAATATAATTCTGAATAATAAAAATTAACTGAAAGAAAATCCATTTCTGTGAAATCTATAAACTCGATTTATTATTGAATTATTATAATATTAATTACGAGGATAATTTCTGTTTAATATTTTTTTCTCATCTTCCACGTGCTTGTATTTATCTACTTCGTTAAATAAAAAATAAAATATCCGATAAAGAACCATACAGAAATGTAAAAAATACTTTCTCGTTAATACACTGAGCAAATTCATGGATTAATTCATTTATTATTAAATTATCATATAAATTATGAATGTAACAAATTTCTTCTTTCTTTGAAACATTTAACTCATTTTATATATGCTTCTATTTACCTGCTTCATTAAATACCAAATTTTTCAAATAATTCTTCAACGAATACACTCAGCAAATTCGTAGATTAATTCATTTATTATTGAATTATTATAATTTAAATTACAAAGATAACAAATCCAGTATTTACCTTCTACGTTAAATAAAAAATTAAAAAAAGAAAACAATATCAGAAACTTACGAAATAAATTCGTGAATAAAACCAACAACGAGAAGTTTACTCAAATAATCATTTTTTCTAGTTCATATTTTTTATTTATTAATTTTCTCTCTCTTTCTTTTTCTCTTTCCAGCGATTCATCTTCGAAAACCTCTCCCGTAAAACAGAATGCTTTGAAATCACATCGTCGAGAGTAACTTTCCAAGAAGAATAAAGATAACGCGAGAAAAGACTATGGTTTCTCGCTCTTTAGTATCCTTTCATCTTTTCTACTTCGACTATATATTCTTAAGTTTGAAAGAGTTAATTCGATGCAAGTAAACGTCAGTGAAACGTTGGAAGTTTACAATTAAATATCTCTCTCTCTCTCTCTCTCTCTCTTATTTTTCTTTTTTTGTTTTGTTTTTTATCTCTCACCTCTTTTTCACGCCCTTATTGTCATCAGTGCAAGTGACAGAAAAAAAGAAAGAAAGAGAAAGATAGAATGAGAGAATAAGAATGAATATATACACGTATGATAAATGTATGAGTGTGTATGTTGCTTACTCGTTCGTTCACTCGTTCGTTCACTCGTTCATTCGTACAACTCTTGCCAGCTCTTAGGTTTACGTTTAACAAACCCTCCTCTAACGTTACGGCACTTTTCTCTTTCAGGAAGGCGAGAGGGGATACTTGGAGGGACTAGCTTCAAGGTATGCAGACCTCTTCAGAACGCATTACGGAGATGTCCTGGAGCCGCTCGAGGAGCTACGCCGACGCGAAACAAATGCTTCCCCCAGAATGCCCAACACTCAACTTACCACCAGTCATTCACAGCCCATTTACGTGCCTGGAAAATACTCTGTGAGTAAATCCTCCCTCTCTCTCTCGTTCTTTCTTTTTTAGGTATTATGACTTTTCATCCTTTTGTTAAACGAATTTTTCTTTCACCTTTAAATATTCGGTGTTGGTCAAAACCTTTCTCAATCATTTGATGATTTCTTCAACATTAACTTGTTCATCAATTTTGTAAATACTGTGAGAATAAATTCTCTCTTGTTTAATCTAATTTAAATCAATGCTTCGAAATGAACTTTCTTATATCAAAAAATATTCAATTGGAAACACTCCAAAAACTACAATTGCAAGATTGTACAAAATTGGTCAAATTGTAAATGCAAATTCAAGAAAAAAAGTACTTGTTCATTAATTAAAAATTATTCCTTATTTTATGATGACAAATAAATCTTATTTCAAGATTACTCCAAAGACTATTAACTTCTTTTTACAAATATCTTTTTCAATCTTTTTACTGGTACTGTATAAAAAATATCAAATATTCTTGTACGATTGATATACCTAATTTAAGTCAATGCTTCGAAATGAACTTTCTTATATCAAAAAATATTCAATTGGAAACACTCTAAAAACTACAATTGCAAGATTGTACAGAATTGGTCAAATTGTAAATACAAATTCAAGAAAAAAGTACTTGTTCATTAATTAAAAATTATTCCTTATTTTATGATGACAAATAAATCTTATTTTAAGATTACTCCAAAGACTATTAACTTCTTTTTACAATTATCTTTTTCAATCTTTTTACTGATACTGTATAAAAAATATAAAATATTCTTGTACGATTGATATACCTAATTTAAGTCAATGCTTCGAAATGAACTTTCTTATATCAAAAAATATTCAATTGGAAACACTCTAAAAGCTACAATTGCAAGATTGTACAGAATTGGTCAAATTGTAAATGCAAATTCAAGAAAAAAGTACTTGTTCATTAATTAAAAATTATTCCTTATTTTATGATGACAAATAAATCTTATTTCAAGATTACTCCAAAGACTATTAACTTCTTTTTAGAAATATCTTTTTCAATCTTTTTACTGGTACTGTATAAAAAATATAAAATATTCTTCTATGATTGATATACCTAATTTCAGTCAATGCTTCGAGAAATAAATTTTCCTATGTTGAAAAATATTCAATTGGAAACACTTAGAAAAATAAAATTGTTACAACCTACATGTATAGTAATCTACATAAAACGTAGTAAATCTCTAATACTAAGTTTGAAGAATCATGGTTGTCTTTTACGTCTTCTTGTACATAAAACAAAGTGATCATGTATCGCTTGTAAGGATCGAGTGTCCGTCGAGAGTAATTTTCCAAAGTGGTTTAAGACGATCAGACCGTGTAAATCCTCTCTCTCTCTCCCTCTTCCCTTCCTCTCTCTCTCTCATTCTCTTTAGAGAATCGATTGATCGATCCTAAAGCTTAAATCGGTCATTGTTCGTAGCCGAGAGACTTTGCTGGTAACACCGTCAACGGTTAATCGAGTTTCCAATCGCGAGAAATCGATTGACGATTAAGGTCAAGCTTCTTGAAAAGACAGACAGAGAGAGAGAGAATGAAATACCCCATACCCCATACCCCATACTCCCCTGTCTTTACCCCCTATCCCTTGTCCACCCTTCTCCCACCTTCCCCCCCCCCCTCTACGAACGCGTCGACGTGGAAAATTAATAAGGAACTTCCTTCGTTCTTCTTCGATGAGAAGAAAAGACCTTGGAGAAAATCATTCTCGATTAAAAGAGTACCGACCTTTCTCACGCTACCTTTTTTTCCCCTTTTCTTTTTCTATTTTTATTATTTTTTNCCCCCCCCCCCCCCTCTACGAACGCGTCGACGTGGAAAATTAATAAGGAACTTCCTTCGTTCTTCTTCGATGAGAAGAAAAGACCTTGGAGAAAATCATTCTCGATTAAAAGAGTACCGACCTTTCTCACGCTACCTTTTTTTTCCCCCTTTTCTTTTTCTATTTTTATTATTTTTTGTTATTTCATTCTTCGGTTCTTTTTTTTTTCTTCTATCTCTGAAAAAGAACGAAGAAATTTTTCGTCTCGTCTATGACAAATTGATCTTCTTTTTTTTCTTCTATTTTCTAATTCGAATATAACATTTCTTTGATTTTGCTTTATTATTTCGGTTTTGGTTTATATATATTTTTTTTTTTTTGATAACAAATTTAAAATAACGAAGAAAATGTGTATGAAAGGATGGATATTTCTTATTTTTCTTCTATTTGTAAAATAAAATTTTTCTATGTGAAAATAGAAAAAGTATAAACGAGTTTTCTATTATTTTTGTTTTGTTTTCATTTTTAGATGAAAACGTTTAATATTTCTTTGATTATTTTTGTTTTTTTTTATTTCCAAAATTAAAACTTGAAATCTTTCCATTATTTTATATTTCTTTTAAAAAACCACATTTGAAGAAATTAATTTTTCAAAAGAATTGTTTATGAATAATTACGTTAAATGACGAACACGTTTTTTATTTGTTTTTTATTTTTTTTTTCTAGCCATCGAGTTGTCTCAGTGATAAAGAAGAAGATGAGATCTACGGGTTTGGTTATGGTGTTTTCAGTAGACAAATGTTACAACACCGTCAACAAAAACTCGCACTAGCAACACAAAATGCAACCGTTATGACAACAGCTGGTCATCCGCAACCCTACCAAAGGTATTTTATTTTCCCCATATCTAATATAATAAAAAAAAAAAAACAAAAATACAACATAAAATTTCCCCAAGAAAAAAATTCATATCAAATTTAAAAGTATATTAGGTTGGTGGAAAAATACTGTCGGATTTTTACCCATGAATTCAATAGGAAAACACGACATTATTATTCCACCAACCTAATATAACAAAAAATATAAAATATGAATTTTATTTTTTTTTTATATAAAAATAATAATATTTTGTCCATATAAATAAATAAATAAATAAATAAATAAAAATTTGTATATTCACAGAAATTGTTTTTAAGACACGATGAGAAATTTTTACAACATTCGTTAAAGAATGGTCAATAATAATGGACTAAGATTAAAGTTGAGAGAATAAAAAAGACGAAAGAGAAAGAGAGAGAGAGAGAGAGAGAGAGTGTAAAATATATATTTTTTTTTTTATTTCTTTTTATTCATCTTACCAGCAGAACCATAACGCGCGTGATTATGTTGGAATCACGTTAATGTGAAATACCGAATACGTGCCGTTTCTACGTCTACAACGGATTCAACTCTTTGTTTCTCTTAGCTTGCAACGAATGTTCATGACGTTTGCTCGTTCCACCATGAAAAATGTAATCCGATACTTATACTTTACTCTCTCTCTTTCTCTCTTTTTCTCTCTTTATCTACAAGGAGATTCTTATTTAAATTAAAATATATCCTCTCGAACGAAGCATGTGATTCTTTTTTGTCTACTTTCTTTCGCTCTACTTGCACCCATTTCTTTTTATTTTATTTCCAAATATTTTTTTTCTCATTTTTTTTTTCTTTGTCTTTTGCAGTTGTCTAAGCCCGAGATCAGCATTTTTCTACGAGTTTCCACCTAACGGTAAGTCTACGTTACTTTATTCGACCTTTAACTTCTAACAAAATATAACAATTATTTATTAATTAAATAATAATTAAAAAGATTGAAGAATAAAATATTTATTATATTGAATCTTTATACGAATACGATTTAATTTAAATTGTAATGAATTTCTAATAAACTTTACACTGTTAAGTGTAAATAAAAGCACAGCTGTGGTAAAGTAGGATAATCTAAATTAATTAGAGTTAATAGAAACTATAATAAAATAAATATATAAGAAACTTATTAGAAAATTGCATATACAGTATTTAAAGAAACATACGTTTCTTAATTCTACTTGCAAAATATCAACCCACAATTTAGCCAATAAACTCTGATACACACACACATACACCCTACACGTTATTAAATTAATAAAAATCTTTATATCATCTAAATAATAATATTTTTATAGTACCATCTAAAATATTAAGTTGATAGAAAAAAAATTGAGTTTAATTAACGATCGCTGATGGTATACTTGCATAAATCTAAAATATAACCCAGAAACGTATTTCGTATAAAAGAATATGGGAAAATAACGAGAAGTTAGGAGAAATAAAATCAAAGACAAGATGTATATACCGTTACTTATTTTAGAATATTTTCCAAGATATCGAGAAACACTTTAGTTCCCATATTGGAAAGGCACTTATACTCGGTGTAGCCAAAAGACCTGAGAGAAACATGGAACGTGAGTGGTGAAAGAGAAGGAGGTGTATTCCGGTTGATACTTCATTTCTGTCGACTCCTTCCTTCCCTTTCTCCACCTCAACCTCCCCCCATCTGGATGCCCATTCCGTACCGTCGTCTGCCCTGGCTATGAATACATAATTGAGATCAAGACCTTCCTCGTAAGTACCACGTAGAGGAAACGTATTCCTTCGAGATATTCAAGACAGGAAAATCTTCATTCTTTTCTATCATTCTGTTGTTATTTCAATAGATCTAAATCTTTCGTCAATTTTAAAATACACGTTATCCCAAATATTACCACGTCTCGTATTGTTTTTATATAGGAATTTTCTTTAAATTTATTTTATTAATGTTTTTAATATGTCAATCAATTTAAAAGGAACTACAAATACTTAGAAGTGTGTCTATGTTTATTTAGAAAAAAAAACTCGAGTGTTTGCAAAATAATTGAAAGAATAGAATTACTCGTTGAAATGTAGTTTAATTATGCATCATTGTGAAATAAATTCTAACACTAGAGTCATATTTGAAACTCGTTTTAATTCTATGAATGCTTATAATGTGGATCAAGGAAAAATTATTCGAGTGAATTATATGAATAAAGTGTCCAGTTAAGAAAAATATTCTACAACGTTACGATTACTTATTAGAGATTTTTTTTTATTAGAAATAATTACTAAACCCTATCACGCAATGTTAAAAAAATGTTCAAAATTATGGTCAGCTTACTTTAGATGTACCTTTGGTCCCTTCTATCCAATGCTGCATAATCCATATCCATAATTGCACTGTATCCACATATGCATATCACTTGCATAGGAAGAAAACACTCACACACGTATACTCGACGCGAAATAAATTACACACTTGTCAAATATCGTTGTTATTCCTTCGGAAGCTCGAAGAAGACTATCGATTATTATGAAAAGTAGTTACGAATACAATCGACAAGTACCGATCATACACGAAGGTCAATTACAAATCTAACGACGAAATGACAAGGATTTGGTTGTCGACAACAGCCGAAGAGTGACGGAGATAAACGAACGTAAACAAAACATTTGAACGCTGGTAGTTTGGGAATGATTTTTCTATGCCAAATTTCTTAGAATTTTCCGAGCTCGTTTTACTTGGAATTACAACTCTGTCTATCTTTCTTTCAATACATTGAGTAAAATATTGAATATTAGCTTGTACAGGTGACCTACTTTTCTACAGATGACCTACTTTTCTTTCCAGTGACCTATATTTTCAACAGATGTTTTCTATATGTCTAATGATTGATTCTTATTTTATTTCTTAATAATTTATTAATTAATATAATATATATTCTTAATATGATTCTTATTTATATTTGTAATATAATAAATAAATAAATAAAAAAAGGTTTGTGAAATTAAAAATACATCAACGTTTCAAATAACAAATTTAATACCAAATCTTATACGAGATGAATACGTTAAACTAAAATCAATTCTCAATTATTCCAAACCTAAACTAAAACATCTGTTCTCGAATTATGATCACCAAAGAAACGTTGAGAAAACCAACCAAAAACCTTCAATCGATAAATGACGTCCTATCGATCAATACTCAAAACTACCAGCAGCAGCAGCAGCAGGAACTTCAAATGTAATTTACATGTTCGTGGTTAAATTATCGAATTACCTAAAGGAGTAGGAGTAGTAAGAGAAGGATGACGAGAAGAAGAAGAAGAAAAAGAAGAAGGACAAGCATAAATTGTTGTTGTATGACTAGCCAACAAGTCCGAGTTAGGTCGGCCAAGGTAAACTTCGTAAGGAAAGTTAAGCGTGTCCTCTCTCTCCGGTTGGTATTCCTATTCCGAATCAGTATAGCACGTCTCGTCCTGTAGAAGAGGGTTCTAGAAATCCTCGGAGTTAAAGGTACCTTCGAAATTCCAAGAGACCACCACCACGTCCATGAAGAAGGGATCTTAGCCAAAATAGTGCGAGGTGTTGGGTAGAATACTCGTGACCAGCTTCGAATAGGACTACCAAGAAACGTTCAAATATTCTCTCTCTCACACACACACTCACACATACACACACATACGTCTCTGTGTTTCTCACTCCTTCCGCCTAGCAAATCGGAGAACTAATCAGTTTGGCTGTGGAAAGGAAGGCAGGAGTTGAACGAGATGAGGAGGATGAGGGTTTAGGATTGGGGGTTAGGGTTGGGGAGGGGGGTTATAGTAGTTTTCGGGGATGAGATGGGATGGGATGGGATGAGAAGGAGTGGTAGGTTCGCGTTTAACAGTAATTCCATGTAAGAGGCGCCAATGCCGGATTGCCGCAGCACTTAGCAGTTGTCGCGCACAATGGTGCGAGGGCGCAAGCACCCCAATTCCAAAACCGAGCACTGAATTTGCTGGGATGCGCAAACACGGTTGCTTGGGTGGTGGTTGGTTGGTTGCTCGCTTAGCGAAGCGCGCCAACTGTTGGCGAGAAGCATGCCTGTTTGTCTGGACTGGAATCTAACTAAGAGTTAGGTTTAGCAAGGGGCCCACTCCGGATCGTAGTTGGATCGAAACCTGGGACACGAGGTGATGGTAGTAACTAAGCAAGGAACACAACCTGACTCTGCCAAGGAACTGAGATCTCCTAAAACGAGCATCGTTTATCCTTGTTTCTCTCACTCTCATTCTATCTTCTCATCTTCTCATTTTGTTCTACTACTACCATCCATCAGCCAACAACACCTTCCACCGTATTAGATTTACTGGAGATGCTACGACAAATTTCTAATTAGAGTACGAGTTCTCTCATTCTCTATCTTGCTGTCTCTCTCTCTTTCTCTTAATGACTCCTTGATATTCCTTTTACTTAATTAATCACTCATTACTTATCGTTTATCTTTCTTATTTTACATTCCTGAGAAATACGTTTCTATTTATTTTCTCTCTTTTTCTCCCTTTTACATTTACCGATGAGAAATTTAATCAAATCTAGTTATTACCTTGAAATAAAATATAAATCTATTTCGGTTTCAATATATATGATACCAACAAATTGATACGTTTCTTAATACATAAGATATATATTTAATATATATATAATCGGTTACAGTGAAAACCGTCCACTTTCTTTGCTAACATATTCATTCATTTATTTTTGTACTACTCTATGTAATATCTCAAAAAGTAAACGCATATACACGCCAAGTTCGAATATATTAAAAAAAGGAAATATTTCCTTTCCACCATCTGTAAACAACACTTCCTGTTTACATTCTCATCCAACAATTGGAAGATTAACCGAGAAAGTTGGACGAAATAAAATAAGGTATAGAGCAAGGAAGAGAAACTGGATGAGAAGAAGAAGAAGAAGAAGATAGGGTAGGGTCCCTGCTCCTCTCTTCTTTCCTTGGTATTTAATGCGTTCTTCGAGAATGGGTGCAAAGGCACGCAATAGGATCCGACAGGGACAGAGAAAAGGGATTCACTGGGTTGCTTCGAAGACGACGTCGTCGCCATCCTCCTCTTCCTCCCTCCCTTCTCTCTCCTCGTCGTCGTCTTTGTAGAAGGGTGGGCTTTTTACAGGCACACGAAGGTCGAACGTTTTCTCTCACAAAGGACGACGACGACGACGACGACGACTACAGGGGAAAAGAGGGATTGCAGGGAGGGATAAGGGGGGGAGAAGATTCGAACCGTAAAGCGAACGGTGATAGCAGATCGGAGGTCCCGTTTGTATGGGGTGGAATCCAACGAGGGCGATGGCCTTATTCCCTTGTGTAATTGCATTTCGGTGCCGTTCTATCCTGGTGTTTGCCGTGGCAGCATCAGGGTCGACGATCCTACGTTTGTGTACACACTATCTCAACGATGAGTAACGCCGATTCTCCGTCCAGTTCGCATTCGTCTATATAACAAAATTTCGTTGGATATAACGTATATGTTTATAGGGTTTCGTTTATATTATAGATTGTTTTTTGCGATAGATAATAACGTGTAATATAGAAATATGTAATATGTAATTTGTGTAGAAATTTGTAGTTAAATGGTTACATATAAATTTAGATCTTTGTATATGTAGAATTGTATGTAGAGTTATGTGTAAAAATAAATTTGAGTTCTTACATGTGTATAGGAATATGTAGAATTTTTTAGGGTACATGTATGGAGTACAGGTTCGTTGTATGTGAGTTTATGTGTCTATTATGTGTAGAAGCGTATGGAGGAGGGTTATGTATATAAATAAATCTTGATTTTCGTAGGTGGTATGTGTACATGTAGAAATTTGTGGTCGTAGTGGTTATATACGAATTTGGATTTTTGTATATGTAATATAAAAGTATATAGATGATTATGTATATATAAATGAATTTTATATATATATATGTAAATATAAAATTTTATAGTTACATGTATGGTATAATACATATTTAGGTTTCCTGTATGAATATATTTCTCTCTCTCTCCTATGTGTAGAAATGTATACAGGGTAATGTTACATACTTGTATGTGTATATGTAGGATTTTGTGGCTAACATCTATAGGTACATATTTAGGTTTTCATTGTATGAGTATATTTCTATTTGTCTCATACGTGTAAGGATTTTACGGTTGGATGTATAATGTACGTATAAAATGAGGTTTTTTGTGTATGTGTATACGCGTGTTAGGGATGGTTATGTGGGTATGGATAGGCGTTTTGGGGTTGTGCATATGCGTTGTTATTTTTAAATCGTCAATAAAGTTGCCAGCTCGTCGACTACGGAATTTTCACGTTCGACGCGCGCGAGATATGTTTGAATTTTTCACCTATCCCGTATCTCCACAAAACTCCAACCCCTCTTACCCCACCCTACTTCTACCCACTCTACCCTTTAGCATCTCTCTCTTTCTCTCTTTCTCTGTAGTTTTTTTTTTGTTACGTTTCTTTTTTCCTTTACCCCAGCCGCCAAATGTATTTATTTAAAATTTAGACCCATCCTCGAGAGTTCGTTTAAAAGCATTCACACGTGTCGAATACACGTGTGTCTGGGTTTTATTCTCAACCTCTCGATATTTTGTGTAGTTTATTGATTCACGTAAACGGAATGATTATTCCGCTAAATGTCAGCGTGTATGGGATAGATAAATATCGAAATATCAAAATGGAATATTAATTCATTGAATATTCTAATTAATGAGAGAAAAAGAACGAGAGAATAGAAATAAATGAGGGGAAAAAATATATAAAAACAAAAAAAAAAAGGATATAAATTTAACAGTTGTAATTGTTATTTGTTTCTTCCTTTTTCTTTTCTTTTTTTCGTGAACGAATGTTTTTCTCTTATTACATAGAACCGTAAAATTTGTTGGAAAGTTTTTAAAGAAAATGTTTCAGCAGCAAAAGGCGTTCGTCGAGAAGAAAGGAGTCTCGTTATTTCCTCGTTTTGGCTTTTCCTCGATTACCTCTGAAAATGAATGGTCTGCTTGCTTGCTTGCTTGCTTCGTTGCCTTACTCTTCGTTGCTAGTGGATACCCTTTAGACCAACCACGTCAAACTTGTTTACCACCAAGGAAAAACATGAAGTATTATACCATCAAAAACGTTAGCCACGTTACAACAAACTAAATCTTCTAATAAATAGGAAGCTAATTTTTTTTGCAGTTACACGTTACAGAAAGAATAACACGCGTAGCTAAATTTTATTATATTACTAAAATAAATATGTGTCATACACACACACACACACACAAACCATATATTAGTTAAGAAATTTTTATCCGAGTTGTGGATCATTTGAAAGAAAATTAATTTCGTTAAAATTCCACGATATTCAACACAAGTTAGATTTATTAATAATTCATTTTAATTAATTACGTATGATATTTGTTAAATTCAAGTTTATAAAAAAAAAAGAAGAAATCTTTGATTAAAAATTAATAATAATATTAGAAACAAATCAATATCAATTTCTCAATAATTATACCTCCGTTAAGAAAATATAAAAAATAATTAAAAATAATCAATTCTATTATAAAAAAAAAACAAATATCGAAGTATTAGAAGTAAGGTAAGAAAGGTGGTAAAGATAGGTGGGGTAGAAAAAAGGGGTAGAATTTATCTCAGCGAGTCTTTAACGCGTCTCGTCAGTCTATGAAGAAGGGTTAAGAAGAAGGTAGGCCTTTCTTGGGTGACAATAAGAGACAAACGGCATATAGAAGGGGGTTGAGGAAGGTATGTAAGAGTGTTAGTATAGGTGGATAAGTGTGTGAGATGAAGAAGAAGAAGAAGAAGAGAATAGGTGTCGATAGTGGAAAGAGGAGGTAAAACTGGGCAGACTCCAAGTCATGCAGTGAGCGAACGGTCGTTGCATGCAGGAAGACAATCTCTCTCTCTCTCTCTCTCTCTCTCTCTCTTATTCTCTTATTCAGTGTCTCATTCCTTCTCGTTTTTTCGCAGCCAAACTCGCGAAGAGCTGAGAGTCCCGGTGAGAGGTTTCACCGGCCGTAGAAGAGTATCGTCATTGTCTATTCTTCCCTATTTGTCACGCCTTTGCTTTCACAAGAGGCATACCACGCGGCTTCCTTCTCCACTTCCACCCCCCTTAACTGTATTTTTCTCTCTTCCTCTGTGGCTAGTTCGTATGACGTGTAACCATGACGACGACGAAACGTATACACGAGGGGGGTTACTTAGACACACGACACAGGTTTGTTCTTCTTTTCCTGGCATCTGTGTATGTTAAGGGAACTATGATGATATTGAGAAAAGGAATAAGAGAGAGAGAGAGAGAGAGAGAGAGAGAAGTAGCTGAGGTGAGAAAAAAGGGTTCCAAGGAAGATATAGAATACAGTTAGGTTAGAATGAGAAAGAAGATGAGAGGAATACACGGTACTTGTATCAGACGGTGAAGGGGTTCATAGGGCGGAAGTACAACGTAGCGCGTGTCGCGCCGATTCAAGAGTTTCCCCCCTTCTCCTTTCCCCCTCTTCGTCCCTCTTTCTCTTTTCTCATCCTTCTTATCCCTCTTCCTCATCCTCTTCTTCTCTTTCTCTCTCAATAACTTTCTCATCTAACACATTCCTATACACTTTTTTCATATTATTTTTCTTCTTCTAGCTGATAATATTATTATAATTATAATAATAATAATAATAATAATAATATTTTAAACATAACTTATCCATAAATATTATTACATTTCACAATTTCAATACTATACCTAAACACACCATTTGATGCAAGTTACTTTGACTGGTGCAGTAAAATTAGATACACTTATCAATAATTGCACTTTTAATCTCCTTCAATTGAAATAATTTATTTACAATCAATACTCCTTTAGACGAAATAATTAAATTGTCTTATCACACAAATCCCATTAATAAAATTAATATTTAATATTCGTTATATGTTTATTTGTTAAATACATCTAAAGAAAAATAAACTCACTACGACTTGCATATTACTTCTCTCATAAAAACCATCAAACTTTCCAATAATTTCTGTCGAGTGCAGTTCCTCGTGTCATTGTCAATTTGGCTCCCCTAACAAAAAAAAAAGGTTCATAACGAGCAGTTGGACTCGTCATTTCAGTTCAAACCAGAATTAAATGAATCCTCTTCTCTCGATTTTTGTTTCTAGAGTATTATAATTATTCGATTCCTTTTTTTTTTTTATTAATTATGACACGGAATTATTATTTTTTTTTTATTATTGGAGAAACCTCCTAACGAGATGAAAATCGTATCTTTCATCGATATTCGTGGCACGGTAATCTCGATCGAAAAATAAATAAAAATGAGAACGATGCAAGGAATAGAAGGTTCGTGGTAGGGGGGGGGAGGTAAGGGGGTGAAAGAGAGGAAAAGAGATGTTGGCACGTTAAAAGCACGATAAACCAGTCGTAGAGAATCGTCGACGGTTAAATCACGTTACTCTGATCGTCGTGACACATGCAATTTTTCGTGACTGATTTTCCGGACCGGTTAACATCGGTGATTCAATCTCTTGTACGGCACTGAGATTCGATCGAACGCGTAGCCATTGCCTGCCCACTATTGCATTAAAAAAGACCAGAGTCGGCATATTCCAGAAGAGAAGAATACAGAGAGACACATACAACTAAATAAAATAAATAAAAAGATTTATCTTTAAAACACGTTTCTATCGTTTCTTCGTGTAACAACTCTACACGTTTTAACGCAAACTATCAATGTTAAATATCAGTTACCAATTTTTATTTCTCATATTCATCTATCTCTTTATAATCACACACACATATAAGTTTATATCAAACATATCAAATAACAGTGATAGAAAATATAGAACAATCATGTGTCGTGAAGTAAATGTGACTAATGGTTAAAGTCAAAGAAATTGCAAAAATATAATTCCTGTGATTGTATTATTTTAATTAATTGTAATGTCAATTTTCTTTTTGGCAGATTAAGATTTAATTATTAGATTTATAATATTTCACAATAAACGAAATTTATTATTATATTAGATATTAGATCTAAAACTTTCTTCTGTCATCTAATCAAATTGAAATCTTTATAAACTTTGTTTAATAAAATTTCTCGATAATATTAATTAAATTGTAAAAATTACTTTAACAAAATATATTTCATAGTTTATCTTATAATGCAGTTAAATATAATATTTTTAAATAAATAAATAAATAAAAAACACAAAAGAATTCACATTGACATACTTTTCATATCAAATCTAATTCTCTCTCTCTCTCTCACTTCTCTCTTTATTCATTATCGAATAAAAATAGAAATCGTTGATATATAAATAAAATTTTGGTAACCTTTCAACAACATCCATTCATTCGCATACATACGATTAGATTATTTCTCAAATGTAATCGAAGGAACCAATCGAGCAGATAGGTACACCTTTCTCACCAGAACGAGAAAAACGTTCGTAGTCATCTTATTTGGCAATTGAAAATTTTCATTGCTGGCGTCTCGTCGTTTTATAAAAATGGGAATGGGTAGAGGGGTGCAAGGTGGTGGTGATGGAGATGGGTGTAAGAGGAGAGGGAAAGGTTGCCTAAGGGCAACTTATTCCCTGTTCCCTTCCTCCTTTTCTTCCTTTTACTACCTTACTGTAGAAAAATATCTCAAGAGAGTATCGAGAATAAAAAAAAAATAAAAAAGAAAGTAAAAGAAAGAAATAAAAAAAAAAGAAAGAAAAAAAAAAGAATAAAAAGGAGAATGAGACGATATGCCAGGGAAAACGCAGAATGCCAGCTAGCTTTTGCTCTCGTTGGTCGTCTAGAAATATCCGTTCTCTGCCAACGGTATCAAGAAGTAAAGGGAGAAAAGCATACGAGTGGTTGTGTGGTGGTACTAGTAGAGGTGGTTAGGGTTGCGATAGAATATGCGAACGATAGGAGTAGGGGTAGAATGAGGGAAGTAAAGTGGATTTTAATATCGCTTATTTATTCATGCTTATGGCGGCAGGCCCCACTTTCAAACCGACGTGGATTTCCGTAATATCGACTTCGTACCACCCAAACCCCCACTTCTACCTACCAAACCCTTAAAACCCCCTTAACCTACCCTCTCTCTTTTCTTTTTTTCACTTACACATATCTTTCAAACTGTACACGTAACTGCATAGATCGAAATATATACTACGCGTGTATTTTTCTATATTAGATCAAGCGATAGTAAATTTTTTAGACTGTATTTTCTTAAACTTTCATATACAAGGTGATCTCCAAGCAACCTATGCATCGATATGATTTTCAAAATATGCAGGGAAATAATTTAAATATGAATGTTACATGGTTTGAAAGGGTACACTCTATGTAGTGCGTTAATTTTCTTTTTTATAGGTGGAAGCAATTCGAAGATTTGAAAGTTTCAGTTGAAAGTGGGTGAGTGAGTAGTGAGTGGGTGGTGGTATGTTGTAAGATGTGAGTTGAAGGTGTGAGTGGGTAGTAGTGGATGGTAGGTTGAAGAAGATAGAAGAAAAGATGAAAGAGAAAAAGTCTAGAAATAAGAGGAGGAGATGAGAAGCGTTTAGGAGAGAGAAAGAGAGAAATCGCAGACTTTAATAACTTCGTTGCTTCGTGTTGAATTCTTCTCGCGTCTGAAGGGTACAATGCGGAAAATCGAAGGGGGAACACTCATGCCGCGGAAAAAGAAGAGCAGCAGCAGCACTAGCAGCAGCAGAAGCAGAAGCAGCAGCATCCGAACCCGGACCAACCGGGTACCGGAGAAAACTAACTCTCTGGCCGTAATTTACGATAGAACGTGCCAAGCTTTGGAAACCCCGAGTAAATATCATCTCGCTTCGCTCGTCTTTCTGCCAACCGTCCAAACGTCCACTACTCTCCCAAACCTCCTCTCTCTTCTTCTTACTTTCCTCACACCCCCTAACTCCCCAAACCTCCCCTTTTTCGAACAACCTACCAAGCAAGCAAGGAAGCAACCTACCACCTCGTCCCCCTTTTTAGCCCCTTTTTCTTCTCTCCCTACGGTGAACCAGTTATAATCAAGAGTACTTTCAAGAAGAACCAATTGAATTTGTCGGACGGTGTCCAAACTCTAACCTTTCATCCTTAAGTTTACTCAAGCTTCGAGTCAGTCATGAGATATCTTTGTAGAAAGTTAAAGAAAAGAAAAAAAAAGAAATTGAAAAGGAAAATGGCTAAAGGAAAAGAAAAATGTCTAACAACCCAAAAACTGCAAACACTTCGAAAAAAGGAAAGAAGAAGAAAGAAAGAAAGAAAGAAAGAGAGAGAGAAATCATTTCGAGCTTGGTCCGAATTAAATAAGTCTAGAAGCACGTAGGATAGATAGAAAAAGGGAAAGAAGGAAGGAAAAGATTGGTAGAAGCTCTCTGGTGGTGGGAGGATGGTAAAGGGGGAAGAAGGGGGAAGTTGTGTATAGTGTACAGGGTAGATAGATAACTTCGAAGAGGAAAGATGCGACGATAAACGGACCGAGGAGAACGAATTCCATGAGCTTTTTATCGTGATCCACCACCCCCTTACCCTTCTTCTTCCCCTCTCTCTCTCTCTCTCTCACTCTCTCTCACACACTCTCGCAAACACACGCATACAACCTTCCAGCGAATTTAGAACCCTCCCTTTCTTGTTCCCTTCGCGACTTTGAGAGATTCGATGCACATTCTAAAAGAAAACTAGTACCCTTCGATCTTTTCCCCATGATCATCCTTTACTTCCTTTTTTCTTTTCTTGCTTATGGCAAAATCCCGGTTAACTTTCTTCTCGCTTACCATTTTACTTATCATCCTACTCGTACGTTCCTTTTTTTCTCATCTCTTCTTACAACAACCTTAAAAACTTCTCTTTCTTAATATTTTTATCCTCTGTCTTCAATCTTTTTCTCTTTCAATTTCTATTTTTCTGTACTCTTCCTTCTCTCTTATTTTTTTTTAAGAAAAAGTTATTGGATCCAGGTCACGGATTTTCTTTCTACTCCTATACCAATCGAGTTTATTTTTATTCCATACGATTCATTCGTTCTGAACATGACTCAGTAGTTAAAGCTTATATCCAATATTACGAAGATAGGACATTCCTTCTTCTTACTTCGCGGTGATGGTGGTAGTGGTGGTGATGGAGGGTGATGGGGGTGATGGTGGTGGTGGTGGTGGTGGTCCCGCGAGGCTCTTATATTCCTCTCCCTTCGTATGTGCTCGTTTCTATTTTACCCTTCGTAACCCCTCCCCCTCCCTAAACCCCCTCCTCCTCTCCTTCTGCGTTATTTCTTCAGCTTATACCACCGTAGAAAACGATCCTCGTTTTTCGAGTAATAGCAACTTCCGTTAGCTGGATTCGCTACAACGAATTTCCTCGATTGCTTCCTACGACAAAACTTTCTTCTTCTTCTTCTTCTTCTTCTTCTTCTTCTTCTTCCTCTTCCTCCTATGCCCCTCTCTCTAAACATTTTCTAAGATTTC
>JACGTP010000022.1:708026-716976 GCA_023678845.1 Mischocyttarus mexicanus | reverse complement strand
TAAAGTACAGTACCGTTAGTGTTACCTACTATAGGATATCCAACCCTTTACTCGTGCCACCTTCAATCGTTCTCACCAAAGCAAACCCTCTTTCTTTCTTTCTTTCTCTTTTTTTACTCTCCGTGGAGTGGAAATATCGTGGAAAAAATAAGGGTGAATTGTAATCCGATAGTCGAATAATATTAATCCTATTTTTTGAGATTTATTCAATTATTATTTATACGTAAGATTGTTATTTCAAGGGCATTGATATTAACCTTGTTAACTGTTCACAATTTTAGTATTGTTTTTTAATCATACACGAAGTTAATATATCTCATAAATTATTTCTCATCCCTAATTTTTATTTTCTTATATTATTTTTAGCAGAGATTGTCACGAAAAGGGTGAATTGTAATCAGATAGTTGAATATAATATTAATAATATCATTGTCGAGATTTATTCATTAATTGTTATACATAAAATTGATATTTAAACTCTGTTAATTGTTCACCTCATATATACATCTATGTATTAGTTACTTTTGTTAAAATAATTTTTATTTTTTTTTTTAACCATAGGCGAATTTAAATATCCCATAAAATATTTTCTATTCCTATTTTTCATTCTCTTATATTACTTGATTATTATTATTATTATATTTTCCTAAAATGGAAATAAAGTTGTTTGACAAATTTATATGTAACTAGGGTGAAAAATATCTGGCGTATATTTTTCAAGGGTTAGGTGTCCGCGTGACAGGAAAACGTCGAACTCTCGGTGTCTAAGCTACTTACGAAAGGCAAAGTGAGAAAGAGAGAAAGAGAGAAAGAGAGAACCCACGAAATTTGCATGAAATATGATCACCTCGTGAAACACCTATGACATACACCTTCCCATGCAACGTAAAACATTTTCACGACCGTGCACAGTTACTATACCTAGTTTTCTCAACCTCTTCGATTTTCTTCTAAACCCTAACCCACCTCTTCTATTATTTGCATTTAACAAGAAAAACTAGAACGATATTATACACACCTTCGACGTGTGTTTTTTTATTAACATGAACACGTGAACTTGCGTTTTTATCTTCCTCGAATAAACCTTCATTTTTTACCTCTATAATAACACATACATACATGTATACATATAAAATTAATAATTTAATATAATAAATATAATATTATATACATATCGTTATATATTAGATTGTCAAATATGAAATGAAGCAAAAAATGCACATAATTGAATTGAGAATTTGCTTTATTTCATACTTGACAATCTAATATTTATATATTTTTTTATTTCATTAACAAATGGTTTTTTTTTACCAAATATTTTTCCCGTAACAAATATATATTTATTTTATATGTACAAAAATGATACACAGTACACATGTTTTCTACTTATTTTCTCTTTGTATTTTTTTTCTTGTCGTTGTTGTTGTTCTTCTTTTTTTCGTCACGTGTTTTTTCCCCATTCCCCTCTTCCCCTTACTCGTCTCCTCCCTCCCTCCCTCTTTTCATATCCCGAAAAGAAAAAGAGAAATAAATAACAGGAGATTAAGCAAATTCTTTGGACTATTTTCCTCCTGCCAGTTTTTTTCAGTATTATTCAGACTTAGTGCGGACGTCCACACGGTTTGTGGTAAAATCCCGGATTGGACGTAGGTAAACAAACGGCTTTAATTCGTTTAGCGTATTCTATGGCCACGTGGTTTCATTAAATCCCATACGTGGTGTGTAGAGAGGAGAGAGAGAGAGAGAGAGAGAGAGAGTCCAGAGTGTTCATACTTGTATTTTCTATTTCATCATACTAATCCATACACGTTCGATAAACATGGTTCTATGATAAATGTAAAGTGTGTACATATGTGCATGTGTATGAGAGAGAAAAAGAAAGATAGAATAAAACAACTAGAAACATTTGAAATCCATCTGCAACAACAACTTCTAATATACCCAAGAGTATTAAAAGGATCACCCTATGCTGGTTTTCTAAACATTTTTTAAGAATTTTTTTTCACGACTAATAAAATGATAGAACTCTTTGAACTTTTTATGATATATTTATTAACATTTCGGTAATGTGTAGAAAAATTTTTAAACATTAATCTCCGTAAGAATATGAGTTGTACCATTTCAGAGTGGTTATGATTCTGGCTGATTGACTTATCTGACATCTCAAAATCAAACAACATTTTAAATAAAACAGTTTGGAATTTCTAAATGATTCTATTTTTATCCTACGACTATACGTGTACCTAATCTACCATTAAAATTTCATAGCAATCGGTCAAACCGTTTTTGAGATATTGTGGAGTTTTGAGAAAAACTGTGTTTAAAGATTCAACTACGATTTAAACTATGACATACACCTGCTCTTCTAACAGCTGTAATTTTCCAACAACTTCGAATAATCGAAAATTATTATACCGGTCATATTCTAAAACATGTTTTAATATCAATTTATGCAGACACAAAAAATTATAAATTTTTTTCAACCCATCACACAGAGTGATGACCCCCTTAATTCTTTTATTTACTCTTTCATCGATTTTTTTTCTTTTACCGTACGTTAATCACAGGTCGATACACCGGACAGCGTCCTTCAAAGTGGATTAGGTCCAGGACCAGATATGGGTCACACGATATTACGTTCGATGGTAGACCCACGAGATTACGACCGACTGAGGTATTTGCAAATGAATGGAGGTCAGCCAAATAGCTTTGAAGAGACCATAAATAGGGTAACTGTGTTACTTAATAAACTATTTTTCAATATGTAACTCCGATTACGAGATAAACTAAAACTACTATAAAACATTTCTCTTATTAATATCATATTTTATTCGTAGTTGAAAGTTCAAGAGGCTTTGAGGCAAAAGGAACGATTTCATAAAGAACACGAAGAGGTTGGTATTAAAAATTATTTCAGAACAAAAAATATTTTACATCGATAAATATGACCTAGTTAATTAAATATATTAATAAATTATTGGAATAATATTTTTTTTTTAATTCGATCCACAATTGTCATAATTCAATGCACGTGAACTATTCATTGCACAAATCGATTAACACGCACACTCCACTTTTAGAAAAACCTTCAATTAATGTCAAAACATCTTGGTATGGGTCACAACTTTTTATATTTATAATAACTTTCCTCTAATAATTAAAATATTAACACCATAATAAATAATTTATTATTCAGGTGGTAAATTTGATTAACTTTCTCTACTCTGATGTAAATCGTTGCAATAATGCAACTCAAATGCACTAGCTAATACCATGAACAATAACCAAATTATATAAAATAGGGAATTAAGTTGATCAATTTGTGCAGTGAACTGCATAATAATCGATACTTTTATTATATTTTATTAATTATATTTGTTCTGTTAGATATTGAGAGACATAAGACACGGTTTGATGCAATTAGGACGAGACGGACGAGGTCAGGTTACTGGAGGTAAATGAAAAATCTAAGATCATCGATAAATTTTCTGTATCGAATTTGGAATTATGAAAATTGATCTGTACATGTGTGTAAATTATTTAGATGACACCTACATGTACGACGAGGATGCCAGATGTGGAGGTACCGGTGGTTTGGGTGCTGGGTTAGGTGGTCAACATTGGTACGATGAACCACCATACGAATCTGACCCAGAAGATTTTCTTATGGGAGCTAGTGGTGGTCCCGTACCTACAGCTACCATTCAAAATGGAAGGTAAATTTGCACACACATACACACATACACACATATATATTTATTATTATATTAATATTGTATTGGGTTGTGGTGGAAAAAAAAATGTCAGATTTTCTCATTGGATTGTAGCCAAAAATCCAACATTTTTTCCACACACACACACACATGCACACATACTAACTCAATATATATATATATTTACATAAACGTTAACAGCTTTGAAGTCGAGAATATTTTAGTCTTACTCCGTTGGGATGTTCTTGGTTTTTGAAGTACACGTACTTTAAAGATCTTTTAAAAGAGAAACCAACACGATTAAAGAAACTTATCCTTAGGGATATGTACAATTTTTGTTATTTATTTTTTTATACATACAAAAACGAAAATCTTTTTACCTCGAAATACATGGTACAATCAAAATTACTTCTATAACTTTGTTAAATAATTAAACTTATTTGAACAATATCATTTTAATCTTAACACAATTTGTTCACCGAATATAAATATATGTAATTTATATAATTATTGTCTCACAGTTCTTGATATAATTTCATTTATGTTGTAAATAACACGTAAAAATAAAATGATCAAAGTAAAATTAATTATGTGATATATCAAATATTATATAATATATAATTATGATTGACAATATTATTTATATATATTTAATTATTTATTAAAATTTTTTAAAAGATCTTCAAGATCGTAATTAAATTAATTCATTAATGAATCAACGCAATGTCTGTTAACAATATCTAATTGTAAATTAATTCTACTACGATGTAATTTGCAGAGTATGCTTTACGTTAAATCCAAGACCGGAAAATAGAGGGGAAGGAGTGATCTCCTTGAGAACAGCAGGAGACATAAGTCTACCACGTGAACGTTCAAAAGGAGCAGCTTCGACGATGCGAGGATTGATCGTACCTCAAGGCCATAACAATCCACCTACGATCATACCTTTAACGCACTCCAGGGCTTCTAGAGAGAGTGGAGATTATGCGAGCAGTGACGTTCAAGTAAGTTCATAATTTATACATAAATATGTCTTCAACTTATTAACATAATTTTACTTCCAACTAACGATAGGATGCATAATCCTATTAACTATGAAAATATATTATTGAAACATTAAATATGATTACCCTTTAATTACTAATACTACCACATATATATATGCAGAACAACAAAAGAATAATACGAATGAAAAACCAAATAACTTTTTGTCAAAAAAACTTTTAGTTATTTATTCCAACACACAGACACACATTGTAGTAAAATTAAATATGATTACCCTTTAATTACTAATACTACCACATATATATATGTAAAACAACAAAAGAATAATACTAATGAAAAAGAACAAAGTAACTTTTTGTCAAAAAGCTTTTAGTTATTTATTCCAACACACTCACACAGACAGACACAAATAGACATATAGATGACTCTAGAGATGAAATTGGAAGGGCTTATGAACAAATAACGCGTACACTGTCTAATTAACATAATCCCCATAATATATATATATACTTATTAGTATATATAAATATTTACACACACACACACATACACACACACTGATATATGATATATATATATATACTCGTATAACATTTTAGTTATTCTCTACCATCGTTCCTACCGTTTTGCTTACGCTCAATTCCTTGCTAAACATACAACAGTACTACCAACATAACCCACACAGATATACACACTGAAGAGAAGACATTTCCCACAGGTATACGTCACGCGAGATGATTCATTTAACTCGGACGTGTTGAGTGCGAGCCTCGAGACGATCGAACGAGTCAGGACTTCTATACTAGTAGTAATAGTAGTAGTAGTAGTTAATAGTAATAGTAACAGTATTCTAGTAATGGTAGTTGTAATAGTTATAGTTCATAGTGTGAGTGAGCAAGACAGGAACACAAGAGAAGATTGGCTTCCGGTGCCTGGTCAGCACCTAGAATTGATGTCCGGCTCACAGACATCATGCCTTCCGATTTCCTTCGACGTTTACACTAATCGTCTCTCCTACTATGATTACGTTTCAGACTATAGCATGATCTTTCTCTCCCTAACTATCTCTCTATCTATCTCTTCCTACAGTTTATATTCTTCTTCTTTTTCTTCTATAAACCACATATCATTCCATCGTTAACATTGACCATAACTAATTATTTAACATTAAATTTAACAAGGAAACTAATTAGAATCATTTCAGATTTGATTTGACACTTCTTTCTTATTTTATTTTATCGAGAAACACTTTATTTGATTATTTTTTATACAAGTAACCTTTACGTCTGACCAACCACCAGGTATTACTACTTTTACGTCTGATCAACATCGGTCGTTACTACTTTCATTTGACCAAACGTCTACCAATACTACTTGCTTGACCGAACGATTACTTTAATGATGATACAGATTTACATGTTTAAAAATATTAGGGCAATTATAGTACCCATATGAGGTGTCACGAGGTTCTATATTTTAGATAAGATATTTAGATATTTTGAAAACAAATTTAATATCAGAGATCATCTTTTCCATACCCCTCCTTTCTTACTTTAACACACACATTTTTGTTTTTCGATATTTCTACAATCGTATATACTGGGTGATTAGAAAAGTCTCTGCGAGTGTGAACGTTTTAGAGCCGGAGTAGCGGGGAAGAGGGACTTTCACCGAGCCAGAGCAGCGACTACGAGGAACAAGAAGAACTTGAGAACCAACACTCCGGTGCTACACACACAGTACGTGACATATAACAGACATCCTCTTCTTCTATTCATTCCGATATTTTTTTCTCTTTTTTTTTTTGTTTTTGCTTTATGGACCGATAATATTTGGTTGGTGGGGAAACAAAAAAATAATGTCGGATTTTTTACCACGATTCAATGGGACATTCCGACATTTTTTTTCCACCTACCCAATATATCATATTATATATTTATCACTCGTATAATACAAAACTTGTTGTACCAAAAAAAACTCGTAACGTTGTTTGCTTTTGTAGCTCTGCACGATAAAATGAAATTTTTCGTTTACTGCATGATTTTTTATTGTTTTCATTCAAGTTAAACGTATTCTCAATACCTTAAATATACTTTTGTTTAAATTATTTAATTATTGTCACACTTGTCGCATATTTACCTTGATCGTATGTGAATCGTCTATACCCAATGTTGTTACACGTACCCAAAACTATAAATAAGCAACACCACTATGCTTGAACATTAGTTTTGAATTTAGCAATTTTATTCGATTTTCCCCATAACTTGTCCATTTGATTCGTAAACCATAAATTTACTTTCATTCGTAAAAAAAAAAGAAAGATCACGATTTTTAGTAGAAAATCTTTGCTGATAACTAACAAAGTATGAAAAAAAAAGAAAAAATATTTTAGGAAAGAAGGTGGATAGGATTTTCACTGTGACCGAGTTTTCTTCTTTGTAGGGTAGTACCCCCCATACGAAAGTCATATCACGACATATACATTCACAACACGTGCTGTCTGTTTCACCAGCATGGCAAGCAACGTTTTCGTTTTAAGCTCTTTGCCGACAAAGCTATGAGAGTTTCTTCTATGATACCATGTTTCTCTTTCTCTTTCTATTTGTATTTGTCCCTCTTTTTATTTTTATCTTTATCTTTATATTCATCTTTATCTTCCTTCTATCCTTCGTGTTTAGGACACTGCATGTTTACTAAATTTTCTTTCACTATTTTCTGAGATACTATACACTACTTATGATCGAGTACTACAAGAATTACTATGAATAAAATATACTCTGTAAAGTTAACACCTCTCTCACTCTCTCTCTCTTTCTCTTTCTCTCTTATTCTTGAACTAACCAAGAAACTAAACAGATTAACGAAATATTTCCAAGTTTGTATTAATCGAGTTCTCAAACTGGGAAGACATTTTCTAATAACTCGATGAATAAGTTCTAATCAAATCGTAAACGAGACCTAAGGCGATAACTTTGCAGAGATGTGTTAAACACTATGATGATGATGATGATGATGATGATGATAAAAGTGACAGGACTAAATAACCGTGTTATACGTGTGTGTGATGCGTGCAAAAATGATCGATCAATCTTCCTACCATCGGTTTTTAAAACAAGCAACAGTTTTTAGATTATTCATTGTTTGAAATATTCTTTAATAACCATAATTTTCATTGTATCAATATACATATATGTATGTATGTATCTGGCAATATTAATTTTTTCTTTCGATTATATAAATAAATTATTTAATATAAAAAAACGAAATACTTCAATATAACGGTACACAGATGTTAGAGAAACACCATTGATCTGGATTTAATTCAATTTGTTATTCGAACGTGTGTTAACTAATTATTACGGATTATAATAATATTTTATTATTCATTCGTATACAGGAAAATCTACATTCAAATTTATATGATTTATTATTATTATTATTTATTTATTTTTTTTCATTCCTCATATTTATCTTTTTATTTTTAATATCTATTAAATCAGGTCTCTCCTCCCTTCATCGTTGAATATAAAATATTCATAATTTTATTATATTATTTTATTTATTTATTTTTTTTCAACAAATATTTTTCCTAACGAAAATCTATACTCGTTGTTTCTCTTTTTCTCTTTCCTTTGGTAAAATAAAATACTGATACTTAAACTCTTTGCACTTAGTACGATTAAATCTTGTACTCCTATACACTTAAATGTATAAGACTTAAGAACAACAAGGTATATAAGAACCAAAACTACTCTTATAAAGAAGGTCCTTAAAGTTAATGTTCGCGTATGATTACAAAATTGGTTAGAGTGCAAAGAGTTTTTTTACAAAAAAAATCCTATTAAATTAAATGAAACATCGTAAAGGGTGATTCTTAATACCCATAAATATCGAATAATAATTTAATCATCACATTTAGATCTTTTCATATAATTCATCTTCTTTTTTTTGTACAATATATATATTAATTAATTAATTAATTGTACTAAAATTTTCTAACACATTGGTTAACCGTTTATTAATACTTGAAGAAAATTCTTCTATTAAAGGCTGTTATTTTTATTGATTTATTTTTGTAATACATCAACATTACTACCTCTCCAAAAAAAAAGTGTAAATAAAATCCAAGATTCTACAAATTTGAACCGAGGAAAGCATACAACTCGATAGGCCTGTAAAAATAATTATTAAATAATTAACCAACAAATTAGAAAAATATTAAGTTGGTGGAA
>JACGTP010000022.1:660526-703026 GCA_023678845.1 Mischocyttarus mexicanus | reverse complement strand
AAAAGCAGAAAAAAAATTAATAATAATTTAAAAATCTTTCAAGTTTTCGCTCTGGCAAAAAAAAAATCCACATTCACTTTCTCTCTCTCTTTCTCTCTCTTTTCGTTTCATTATTTTATTTATTCTGAAACTTACAAACAGGGGAGGAATTAAAAAGTAAGATAAAAGAATCAAAAATAAATAATAAAAAATGTAAACAAAATACACACGCGGGCAAATACGATGATTAAAAAAATATAAAATTGATTGAAAAATTAATAATAATAATAATTAATCAAAAGAAATATAAATCAACGGGTTTTCGTGTTTTGAAAAAATAATTTCGTAAAATGCATTGGCAACTAGCAGAAAAAGAAGAAGAAAGAATAAAAAGAAGAGGAAGAAAAAAAAGAATTGAATAGAATTTTTCTTAAAATATTATTTAAACACAGTTATATATATTACGCCGTTTTTTTTTTTTATTAATTATTCTCTCAGTATAATAATGACGATTATTATAATAATAAATATTTCTTACGATCGACAATCCTTCAAACCATCGGCCAATGCGAACCCGTTTGTTACGCGATGGTTTCCCTTTGTAAATGTGTATATTGGCGCTGCACCATATTAAAAAACAAAATAATAATAATAATTAAACAAAAAGAAAAAACGAAAATGAAAGAAAACAAACAGAAAAAAAAAAAAATGAACAAAAATAAATATTGAAAGTTACAAAGATTTTGTATATATTATAAGCGTAGAGAACAAACCTAAACGATGTTTTGTATTGATATTTGCCAAAACTTATATAAAAGGTAGACTATTATATATATTATAACGTTGGATCTTATGTAAATCTTTTGTATAGTGTAAAATCATGAAATGGTGTTAAAAGAATGAATGGCTTAATAATTGACACACACACATACACACAAATAATAATAATAATTATAATAATTATTATTTAAAAACAAAACAATAATAATTAACGCGAGAGAGATGTAAGAGGAACCGATACGATTAATTTAATTAAGGATTAAAATAAAACGAATAAAAATATAATACCGATTAGATAAAAAATCGAATGAAATAAGAATAATCCTGAAGTGGAGAAAAGTTGAATTAAAACAAAAAAAAATTAATCAATATATATATATATATTAAGTGCAATTAAAAGAAATCCATTATTTTAAGTTTGAGATAAACGTAAAAATAATGGATTTCTTTTTACAACACTTGATACATATTGAGTTGGTGGAAAAAATATTGTCGGATATTTGGTCACGATTCAATGGGAAAATCAGACATTACTTTTTCCACCAACCTAATATATATTATATATATGCATTATTATTAATATTATATATTATATATACACGCCGAGATAGTTTTATATATTTAAGAAAATCTATATCGACGAAACGGACCTATCCACACACACACACACACACACACACACATAGATACACACATCCATACAAAAATATTTGTATATATACAAACACACACATACGAGATGAATCTGATCCCTCCCCCTTCCTTCTTGAGCGAATAATTAAAAAAAGAATTACAGGCAAGGAAATATCAAGAAAAATGTTCAAAATTGAGAGAGTGGGTTGGGTGGAGAGGGGGGAGGAGTGAAAGGAATACATCGTCGTAAATAACGAAAAAAAGAAAATTAATTATAAAAACAAGAACGTGGAACAAAAAAGTTAAGTGGTGTCAACCATGGCATCACGTTTCATCCCTCTTCCCATCGACATTAATAAACGTAATTATTATTCTATAAGAAAATTGATTATAATTCAAACAAAACTGACGAATAAAAACGAAGAAGCAGAAAAGAACAAAAAAAAAATTGAAATGCGTTTAGAGTGATGATCGTTTAATGAAATTATTCGAGAGTTGATTTATAAAACCATCATCACTGTCATCTCGTCGAACCACTCTCGTTAAACCTAAATGCATATATGTATAGTTAGGTGTATATGTACACACATATGTATACCAAATCATTTATATTACATATTTGAATCACAATCGGACAAGACGAGTTATTTCTACGATTATTGATGATCGATTTACTGTCACGAAATGTCAACGTTTTAGATTGCTATTATTCCATGTGAATAGTATAAAATAAATCTTTTTGTTTTGTATAACTCTGGTTTGATAAAATAACATGTTGCGTTAATTGGATCATAGTGTTTTTTTCGCAGTTTTAGTGCTACTTTGTATGAAAAATGAACTTACATATGTGTGTGTATTTTGAAATGATTTTTCACGAGTTTGAAGTATAAAAACAATAATAATGATGATGATATTGATGATGATAATGATCTAGACTTGGACGTATATAAAAAAAGAAATTTCTTTTCGAATATATTATTACAAAAATTATAATTGATTTTTGTCTATTGTCAATCCAAAGTAAGAAGAGTACATGAAATATATTCGAAAAGGAATAAATTAATAAACTAAAGAAAAGAACAAGATAATAAACAAAAGTACGAAATGAAGTAATTTTCAGAAGAGGAGAAGAGGAAGAGGAGGAGGAAGAAAAGAAGGAGGAATAGGAATAGGAGATTAGGATAGAAATGAGAGAAAATGAGACATGAGATTATAATAGGTGCGTATCGTTGATTATAAAAATGGTCTAGAACAAAAGCTTTCATGGTTTCTTTTTTTAATAATAATAATAAGAATAATAATAATAATAAAACGAAGAAGAAGAAGAATATTAATCGATTTTACGGAGACAGATGGGAAGGAAATGAATAATAAAGAAAAAGGATTACTAACAAGTTGGCCACTCGTATGTCAAAGAATATGTGAAAATGCAAAAACCGTAATGTTTACGATTAATTAATACAATAAAAGTAATAAAAAAAAAAAAGTAAAAATAAAATAAAATAAAATAAACATTAATAATAATAATAATAATTAATTAACAAATAAATAATAATATTAATAATATTAATAATTAATAAATAACAATAATATTAATAATATTAATAATAATCAATAAGAATAATAATAAAAAACGATCTAGTCCAATTTATTGTCGTCGAGTTGAAATATAAATGAACGAAAGGAAGAAAGAATTAACGAAACGGGCCAGACCGATGTATGTACATAAAAAAAAAATGATAATGATGATGATGATAATGATGACGACAATGATGAAGAATAAGAAAAAAAAAATAAATAAAAACAAATCAACGATATAATCACGTACAATTTGTACGTGGAAAGGAGCGATGATTCGTGGTCGCTCCCAATTTTTTGCGTAACCCCGCAAATTTTTTTACCAGCTAATTTTAGTATTTCATTGATTGATTGATTGATTGATTGATTGATTGATTGATTGATTGTCTGACGAAACTGAAAATTGTTGTTGACCCATTTTCTCGCTCGTTCGCAATATTTCATATTTCATGAATTTTCTTCTTTTTTTTTTTTTTAATACTATGCTATAATCGATTTTTCTCGTACAATTTCCAACGAATACGTCTTAATTTATTGACTGTGAATAGAAATAAACGATCGAGAAATATCAAGTGATGTATATATATTAGGTTGTGTCAAATATGAAATGGAGCAATTTCTCAATTTAATTATGTGCATTTTTTGCTCCATTTCATATTTGACAGCCTAATATATGTATGTGTGTATATAGAAAGAGAGAGATATTATTCTCTCTTTCTCTCTTTCTCTCATTTTTATTTGTTCTTTTTAATCCATTCATTCAATCATTCAATCATTCAATTATTCATTCATTCATACAATAGTTCATTCATTTATTCATATTTTGTATCAACCTTTCCCCCATTTTCACGATCCTGTATCTAAATATTTTTAGTGATATCGATGATGATGATGATAATGATGATGATAATGATGATAATGATGATGATAGGATGATATGGGGTATGTGAATAGAAAATAAATGCTGGAAGAATCAAACTTGTTTTCGTACGTTTGTCAAATTATTTTCTATCCTGTGGACTTTTTTTCTATTCCTTTTCCTTTTGTTTCTTTTCAATTTTACACATTTCCCAAAAGAAGAAATCAAACGATGATTATGTTCGTTATTTTATTTTCTTTGATATTTAATTTGATACTTGGACCTTCTGTATCGATTATTCGTTTATGATTTTTCTCATTCGCAGTTTTTACATTTAATTAAAATTTTTTAATTCAGATATTTTACCTCTGTGTCGACTATTAATTAAATAAAATTAAATGATTTAATTTGAATGAATTTATTTATTTATTCATTTATTTATTTCCTTAGATATTAATTAATATTTATTTTTGATTGATTACCCCCCCCCCCTCTTCCTTCTGCCACTCTACCAATGTTTATTTAATATTGATGATACGAAGATAAATGTAAATAGAAATGAGGTAAAATCACATTACGTGTTTATCATATTTATTTTTCCTTTGATATCAATTAATATAATACGTCATTTTCATGAACTTTTCAATTTTCCACGTTCTACATTGAACATAATTATAATAATTTTCATCATTTCTCAATATAATTAATAACGAATTAAAATGAATGAAAATGGTGTGTATACTCGGTAAGTTCTTTTCTTTAGCTCGTTAAATAAATAAATTAATTGAAATAATTTTAATCTGATAAATCATTTGAGATATCAAATCTTATACATATTAAATATATATTAGAAAAATCAATAATAAATAAATAAATAAATAAATAAATATCGAGAACTCGATTTAAAAGATGCTCGTAAGGTATTTTTTTGTATTTTTCTCTTTGAAGAACGTTTTAATTAATTCATATTATTCATCGACCTTTCACAATTTTCAGATTCCTACATAAATGCATACATATATAAATATATACATATATATACATATTATACATATCGTTATATCGTAGATATTAGCATCGATATTAACAAAATAGAAAGAGAGTAACACATGGTAAAGTAAAAACAACTAAATAAGCATAGAAATTAATGTTTAATTTCAACAACACGCAAAATTCGTTCAAAGTTTTCAACGATAGAGACAAAGACAGTCAAAGAAAAATAAAAAATGAAAGAGAAAATAGAAGATGTACTAATCCATATTATACTCGTTTTCTCAAAAAATTCTGTTCCTATTTTTCAAGAAACACAAAATTCATCCATCGTTTTCGATTAAAGACAAAAATAAAAATAAAAATAAAAATAAGATTAACTTAAGCATATTATACTCGTTTCCTCAAAAAATTCTGTTCCTATTTTTCAAGAAACACAAAATTCATTCATCGTTTTCGATTAAAGACAAAAATAAAAATAAAAGTAAGATTAACTTAAGCATATTATACTCGTCCACACTCCCCATTCTTCCCTCAACAAAATTCTCTTCTCATTTTTTTAAGAAACACAATACTGATTCATCGTTTTCAATTAAAGATGAAAAAAGAAAAATAAGATGAATTAACGCATATTATTACTCGTATATACCCCAAAAATTCTCTTCCCATTTTCCAAGAGAAACTCATTAACGTTTGTCCCTCTAATGAGCGTAACTAATTAAGAAATTTAAATGTATCTAATTATTCCTACACGAACATACGCGAATATACAAACGAACGAACAAATGTACGAATGAACGAACGAACGAACGAACGAATTGATTACATCGCTAACGAAAATAAACGAGATATATTTTTATTATCGCACAAAGCTCTCTCTCTTTCTCTTTCTCTCTCGTAATCGTTAAATTAAGGTTTACCGCAAACGTGCTTACTCTTGCGGGCAGACCACGTACGATCAATCGGTGGAAAGGTGTACGCGTGGTACGCTTGCTAATGCAACATATGAACAAACAGGAGTATGCACAGGTGCTACGAGACACGCATTGCTGAAGGAAGAAGAGGATAAGGAGAATCAAGAAGAGAAACAGGAAAACGAAGAAGGGTGAAAGGGGGAACGAAATACGCGTGAAATTCACACTCCACGCGTGAAACGCTTGCGAATGCACCACCTTGTTGATATTGTTGTTGTTGTTATTATTAATGCCTAGTGATCCTAATTTCTCTAGACTTTACTTAATTCTCGTCATTCTAATTTAAATTGTTTTTTTTTTTATAAGAAAATCCATCGTCTCTTATTAGAGAAAACCGATAATTATTTTCATATCAGAGTTATTTTATTCTTTTATGAACATTATATATATGAATATTAAATACGTTTAATACTATTAAACATGTTAATTAAAACATATTATTATTATTAATAATATTAAATATGTTTAACACTAAACCCTATCACGCTATGTTAAATAAATGTTCAAAATTATGGTCAGCTTACGTTTAAATGAACTTTGTCCTTATATCCAATGATGCATAATCCATATCCATAAGTGCAGGTATCCATATATGTATATATCACTTTTCACCACTACACACACTTGCTCACATATGCATATCACTTGCATAGGAAGAATACACACACACGCGACGCGACGCGAAATAAATCATATACTTAATTAATATCCTTGTTACACCTTCCGACGCTCGAAGAGGACTAACGATTATAATGAAAAGTAGTTACGAATACATTCGAAAAGTACCGAACATACACGAAGATCAAATATAAATCTAACAACGAAATGACAAGATTAGGTTGTCGACACCGGCCGAAGAGTGACGAAGAGAGACGAACGTAAACAAAGCATTGAACGTTCAACTAAGCCGGTAATTAAGGAATGTTTTTCTATGTGTATTTCATATTTAACGAATTTCCTAGAATTCACCGAGAGATACACGAATATAACCGATGTTGAGCTCGTTTGACTCGGACGTACACCTTCGCCTACCTTTTCTCTCAATACATTCAATACGTAAGGACTATTACTTACAGCTGACCTACTTTTGTATCGTTGACCTACTTTTCTTACCAGTGACCTACTTTTAAACAGCTGCTTTCTATTTCTAATGATAGATTTTTACTTTTATTT
The DNA here is from genome assembly GCA_023678845.1 of Mischocyttarus mexicanus. NCBI lineage: Eukaryota > Metazoa > Arthropoda > Insecta > Hymenoptera > Vespidae > Mischocyttarus > Mischocyttarus mexicanus. Next base: position 696,060 of record JACGTP010000022.1, on the reverse strand, counting down.
CTTAATATTTAGATAATTAATAAGTATACTTATGAATCATTTATTTTTATTAAATTGAGTATTTAAAAATTCTTCCGTACGTATGTATTAGAATTAATATTTTTCTAATTTTTCTAATTATCTGAATAAATTATTTAACGAAGAATCTATTTTGAGAATAATCCTAAACATCAGCTTAAGAGACACATTTAAAAGAAACATTAAAATAATGATCGATAAAATAGAGGAAAATGTGAATAGAAAATGACAAAATTAAAACAGAGAGTGAATCACAGTAGAATTAAAATAATAACGATGATTTTATTCGAATCTAATATCATAGAAAAAAAAAATATATCGAAATTATTATCTATTTTGAAGTAAGTTAAAAAGTATGTAATGTTTAAACTAATGTATATGTGTTAGTAGAATCTAAAAAATAAGTAGAGTGCATTAGAGTAGTGGATTAGTTTAAAATAATTGTTAAATTATTTAAGAAAATGTATATTAAAATCTAAAAGCTCGGAATATAAGTTCGATGTATGTCCTATTTGAAATCCACAGTTAGACTGGCTCGATATCATCTATGGCAGTTTTATTTTCGAAAGTTGTTTACATGATTATCGGAGGGGATTAATTCTATTAATTTCGAATATTATCCTCGTTAAACTAACACCACTTCTAAGAAATCTTATTCTATGTGCATGTGCGTGCCTACACCTCTAAATCTAACAAAATATTTATCTAAAACAAGTGAAAAATATTAACATATTTTTAAATTAATATTTCGGTTCTGTAACGTCACCCGGTTCGTAGCGTTTATCTAAAAAGTATATAATAAAAAGATATAGAAATTATTTTATATTTTGAATTACGTTAGAAAGAATGTAGTGTTTAAATTAATGTATATATATATATATATATATATATATATATATATATATATATATATATATATATGTTTAAATAATCACAAAGATAAGTAGAATGCACTACAGTGGTGGATTAGTTTAAAATAATTGTTAAATTATTGAAGAAAATGTATATTATAATCTAAAAGCTCGGAATATTAGTTTGAAGTACATCCTCTTCGAAATCCACCGTTAAACTGATTCGATTTCATCTATCAGAGTTTTTTTTCGAAAGCTGTTTACATGATTATCGAAGGGGATTAATTCTATTTATTTCGAATATTATCGTCGTTACATCTGTGCTACTTGTAGGAGATCTTATTCTATACGCATGAGCGTGCCTACACGTTTCAATCTAACAGAAGATTTATCAGAAGGAAGTAAAAGTTAGGAAAGCATTTTTTTATGAATATTATAAAGCTATTATGTATATATAATCGATATATACATAAATATACTTATTAATTATTTAAATGTAATGAAATAAAAGTAAAAATCAATCATTAGAAATAGATAACAGTTGTTCAAAAGTAGGTCACTGGTAAGAAAAGTAGGTCAACGGTATAAAAGTAGGTCAGTAGTAAGTAATAATCTGTACGTATTGAATGTATTGAGAGAAAGATAGACGAAGGTGTACGTCCGAGTCAAACGAGCTCAACATCGGTTATATTCGTGTATCTCTCGGTGAATTCTAGGAAATTCGTTAAATATAAAATACACATAGAAAAACATTCCTTAACTACCGGCTTAGTTGAACGTTCAATGCTTTGTTTACGTTCGTCTCTCTCCGTCACTCTTCGGCCGGTGTCGACAACCGAACGTTGTCTATTCGTCGTTAAGATTTTAAATTGACCTTCGTGTATGTTCGGTACTTTTCGAATGTATTCGTAACTACTTTTTATTATAATCGTTAGTCCTCTTCGAGCGTCGGAAGGTGTAATAAGGATATTAATTAAGTATGTGATTTATTTCGCGTCGCGTCGCGTGTGTGTGTATTCTTCCTATGCAAGTGATATGCATACGTGAACGAGTGTGTGTAGTGGTGAAAAGTGATATATACATATATGGATACCTGCACTTATGGATATAAGGACAAAGTACATCTAAACGTAAGCTGACTATAATTTTTAACATTTTTCACATTTGGCCTTAGCGTGGTAGAGTGTTCCCAGCTTTAAGATGTCAATAGCTTTGGAGTGGCTTTTCTATTTTTATTTTTTCTATTATCCTTAAGCAATTAAAGGAAATATTTTCTTTTTAAAAGTAAGAGTTAAAATTATTCTCAATAGATGTTAATATTTTTGTGAAAAATTTGAACAATAGAAAATATCTGGGATACTGTAATGAGATATATCCCTTGATATCAATATATATATATATATATGTATATACGTATAGATTACACAAAGCAAATTCCACGTCGTCTCACGTTTCACGTGTTACATCCTACTAAAGCAAAAGCGTTATCTACAATCCACTTTAGCTTCGGTGTCCGATTGTAAACTCAAAGATAGAACAGGGAGGAAGTTGTTTAACTAACCACAGTTCGTTTAAACTATATTCTAGTTCTTACTGTTATGCTCAGTTTGCTGGCAACACGTTCGTAACGATAATTAGTCAAGTTATGAGAACTTTGGTGACCATCTATATAACGTTATCTAACTATAGATAGTTCAAATAGAAATGTAGAAATAGATAACAACAAACAAGATTAATTATTGAAATTTTCATTGAAATTTTCCCTATACATTGGTGAATTATATATATATTAATTATAAGAACTAATCAAATTTAAAAAATTATCTTTTTTCTCATATAGAGAGATTAATGTATACAAAACATTGAACATTCAACTAAGCCGGTAATTAAAGAATGTTTTTCTATGTGTATTTGATAAGTAACGAATTTCTTGGAATTCAAAAGTGTACTTTGCCTATCTTTCTCTCAATACATTCAATACGTATAGAATTATTGCTATGTGTTTGTACAACTGACCTACTTTTGTATTGCTGACCTATTTTTCTTACCAGTGACCTATATTTACAACAGATGTTTTCTAATTCTAAAGATTGATTTTTATTTTATTTTTTAATATTTAGATAATTAATAAATAGATTTATATATGTATCGATTATATTCGATTGAAATTATTAATAAAATAATTGTTTGATGTATCTGAAATTTTTGATAAGCCTAATTACAATATCATATGCATATTAAAAATTAAAAATTTATCATTCATAAAAATATCATTCACTATTCTCGATTCAAAAGGTTTGTTTTACGCATGCGCGACAATTTATTCGATAAAATTAAAAATGAATCTTAAGTCTCGTATAAAAACATATTATTTTTTTAATGTTAAACCAATAAAAGATGTAATATATATTTTTTAAAAACTTAAAACAATTATTTATCTGTTATTATTAATAAATATTACAGTACAGTTTATAATTTTATTAATTTTTTTTATTGTATTTTTTTCATTTTTTAATTCTACTACGATATGTTTGATTCATATTTAATTAGCTGCGCACAACAGGTTGCGTACGACACCTAGCGAAAGATGAATGGAACCAATTTACTCTGTCTGACTTTATCAATGAATCTTTCATTTATAGAAACTTGCAATAAAATACTATATAATAATAATTATTATTACTGTCAAGAATATATTGTTTTTCGAAGAACGAAAAACAATTTTATTTATTACTCCTTCGTGGAATAAAAAATATCCTAGGGACAAATTTATCCTTAAGGCAAACCTACAATTCCCTATAATGGAATACATCAATTGAAGAAATTCCAATGAATGATAAAATAGTCCCTAGATTCGAACTTTCCATCCACAACGATAAGAAAATTATCATTCATTAATTATTCTATAAATATATAATATAAATACAATAACAAAAAATTATTTTATCTTACGATTGATTAAAAAACAAAATCCATCGCGAAATAATATTTTAAAACATATATTTTTAAATATTTCATTATTTGTAATATTCCTTATTTATTGTATAATTTATAGTATTTATTAATAATTATTATTTATGAATAACGTTTAAAAAAGATACGATAGAATTACACAACAATTTTAAAATGGTTAAATTATTGTCAGGCGATGTTTATTACTCAGCATTTTGTAAAAATACTTGTTCTTTTTTAATTATGCGATTAAACTTGAGATATTGAACATTTTATTTTCTTCGTGCGTGTTTAATTGGCCATTCTATCTTTACATCATACATCCGTAGGAAATAAAAAGAAAAAAAAAGCAAACAAATTTATTACAAGGATCAATGTCCAAATGATAGAAATCTACGACTCATATATATATTAAGTATTCAACTTAACCAACTTGCACTTTGTCGTTGCTTACGTGGAAGAGTTAAACTCGTTTATTAATTCATTTTTCTTTTCTATTATCGAAATATTTAAATTATAATATTTTATGTACTACCAACTGTAACTACAATGCTTAAGGTAATTACTATTTTTTAATACACAACAATGCTAATGTTTTTTAATACAAACAATAATAAAGAAGAATATTGTTACCAACTTCAAATTATTTCACATCTATTTAAATTGCCGGTAACCTTCTTTATTTGTGTAGTGTGTTTGTTATATGTGTATGTAAAAACTAATAAGAATTATAATAACGAATAGAAAAAAAATGTGAATGATAATTATTAGGTTTTTTTATATCAATAAGGTAATAGAATAAATGTGTGTATTAAATTAAAAAAAATTTCAGAATACAGTAGCATTAGTAACCGGTGGAGCTTCTGGTCTTGGTCGAGCAACTGTACAAAGATTTGTCAGAGAAGGTGCAAAAGTTGTAATTGCAGATCTTCCTAGTTCGAAAGGTCAAGAACTTGCCAATGAATTGAAAGATCAAGCTGTGTTTGTGCCAACCGATGTAAGATATCAAACAATTTACCCTTCATTTTTATTCAATTTCTATATTTTTCATTATAATATTTATATATATGTATGATCATCTTTGTGATTAAGTTTTATATTAATTTTACATATATTAAATTATAAATATTATATTCGTAGGTAACTTCAGAGGCAGACGTATTGAAAGCTCTACAAGCAGCTAAGAGTAATTTTGGCAAGTTAACTGTAGCTGTAAATGTGGCAGGTATATCATATGCACAAAAGACATACGATTTTAATAAAAATCAAGCGCACGTATTGGATGAATTTACTAAAGTAATTAAAGTAAATACGATTGGAACTTTTAATGTGATAAGACTAGCAGCAGGTTTAATCGGTGAGAATACACCTAACGAAGATGATGCACGTGGAGTTATAATCAATACAGCAAGTGTAGCAGCGTATGATGGACAAATGGGACAAGCTGCGTACGCTGCCAGTAAAGCTGCTGTCGTTGGAATGACTTTACCAATCGCTCGTGATTTATCCAAACATGGTATACGCATAGTAACCATTGCTCCTGGATTATTTGACACACCATTATTTGCAACTTTACCAGACAAAATACGCAATTCTTTGTGTAAAATGATACCTCATCCACAAAGATTAGGTAAACCTGACGAATACGCACAACTGGCGCAACATATAGTGGTAAATCCACTTTTAAATGGAGAAACAATAAGATTGGATGGTGCTATTAGAATGACTTAAATTACAAAAATATAATATAGAGAATATTATATTTTATATTTTATATTATAAAAAAGTAACTATATACAAATTGAAAAGTTATTATCGAATAATTAATCTTAACTGCTTATAATATTAATATCAATAAAATATACTTCATATTAAAATATTGGATTGGTGGAAACAAAATGATGGATTTTTGGTCGCAATTCAATGGAAATACATTAATTCCTCTTTAAAATATATCCCTATGACTTAAATATTTTTCTGAACCGAGAGATATAAACATAGCCAATGCTTACCTCATTTTACTTAAACCTAAACCTAAACCTTTGCCTAATCTTTCTCTCAATACATCGAATATGTATGGATTATTATATTACGTATCAAAATAAGAATTAAATACATTTTGTACCACTGACCTACTTTTGTACCGATGATCTACTTTTCTTACCAGTGATCTACTTTTAAACAGCTGTTTCCTAATTCTAATGATTGATTTTTATTTTATTTCTTAATATTAATAATAAGATAATTGTCACTCTCGAATCAAAACTTTAACACTTTTACTATTAATTTTTATAGAATTTAAGATATTCCCGCTAATTTAAATCGTTTCCTAACATTATAAAATTGAAAGAATTGTAACAGAATCACATGATATAGGAGGGGTAACAATTTTGAATATTTTACCTGTTAGATTGGTGACACATGTATTGTTGGTAATTTTTAGTATTTATTTTTGTTACTGGATGATGCGAAACTGTCAGTAAGTTAGTTCACATTTTATCCACACTTGTCGCTAAAGTCACCACGTCATTTTTTGGATGATAGGTGGTGAACTGTCTTAATGTCAAGTAACCTGTGTTTATACCGCTAGAAAAATAAGTTCAGTCTAAGATATTTTCAATAAAAAAGAATTTTGTATTAATATTATATATCTAAAGAAAAAAGAAAAAAGTGGAATAATTCAACATAATCAATGCTACAGGTATTGTCACATTTTTAAATTTAACAATAATAATTTAAATGTAATTTAAATTACATTTAACAATAATAATTGCGAAAGGGGAAAAGTTAAACTTTGATATATATTACGAAAGCATAAATATATAACTAACAATAAAAGTGACGACTAAACATCACATGTTTCATATGGTGTCAGCAACCATTGAAACGTCATTTATGTTTTTTTTTCACTTTTAAACAGATCTCTCATTAGTTATACTTAATGGGAAAAATATTGTCAAAGTTAAAAACGCCTAATTTTTTTTTTTACTTGGCATGAAAAACTACACAATTTAATCAGATAATGTTAATAATTAGTTCTTAACCTTGGTGTTAGCAGAAATTTGACCTGACTAAGCTGGCAACCTTTGTACCTGAACACGTTATCGTTGTGGAATGCAAGTTCATATAAAAAGACAAATTGAAAGCGACCATAAATTCTGCGGTTGGGAAGTTTGTATGTCGATGAGGTGGCTCTTACAGAAGTGTTACTTGTCTACTTTTAAATTGTGAGTTAATGTTCAACGTTAATGTATTTACATCAGCATGTAATAATTTTTTGATTATACATTCAGATATGTTTTTTTTGGCAAAACTTTATTCTTTCATTTTCTTATATTTTATTTACTTTTATCATCTCTCGCAGTTTTATTGCACGATCAAGTTTTTTTATGTATCACATTAAAAACTTTCTAATTAAAAGTAATTTTATATTAAATGTGTGTATATACGAGTAACAATATATGATCTTTTAATAAAATTATTTAATTTTATTCTTTTTCCTTTCAGCTTATCAAGTTATTGTGTATTGCTTTGAATAATCTTTAATTGATGATTTATGTTAGCTTCGTTACAGTTGGCCAGAAATGACAAATCCAGCTGAAAGATTAAATTATTCGCAAGATAGTAGCAGCGATACAGAAACAGATTACAAAGAATCAGATGCTAGAGAACAACAAAGATTATACCAAAATAGATTAAGGTAAAATATTAATTGTCAATATGGAGATTCTTTTTTAAAATGTTCTTCGCTAATTCAACAATATTAATATATTTTTATTATAGTAATAATACAATTGACATATTTGATATACGAGATGTTAGAAGTTTTTCCAGTCAAGCAGTGCCAGTGTATTCTTTACACGAAAATAAGAAAATAATGTTATATAAACATAGATCACTTAAAGCTTTATTAAAAAAAAGTTATGATTTAATTTATAAATGTTCACGTTTACTCAACAACAGGATTGTTTGTAATATATTCCTAGCCAATTACGTAGACTTTTTCTTACGTTTATTTACAATGATTACTTTTCCAAAGTGATTCAGCAAATCTCAATCAATATCAATTTTTTAAGTTTCCATATAAAATACTACTGATGAAATACTAGGGTTGCTGTAAAAGAATACTTGCACAGATTTTCTAGCTTATTGTTTAGTGTTTTTGAATATACATTCACAATCACTTTAAACAGATGAATTTCGTCCTACAGCAATGTCATAATTGCATTTGTATAAGTAGTCAATAACAAGATATTAAGTGATTTAAAATTTTTGTCATCATTTTAATAATAATGCTTTAAATGATTTATTTATATTTTTGTGTGCATAGAATACGCTGACATTATTTGACCAGAAAAATCTCATACACACACGCATACACACAGTTCCCTTTATATATTTATTTATATATTAAATAATAGAGAAGAAAATATTTGAGATTTCAACATAAGAAATATATGTGTACATATATAATATATAAAAAGTGTATATGTATATGTATTGATAAATAGCAAGTAGATTATACGATATCTAATTTTTTAAATAATAATATTTATAGACACTCTTGTAGCATGCACATTTAATACTTTAAACTTGTTACATGCATGTCTCACATTCTTTAAATTATAAACAAATTACTTATCTAATATCCAATGCTAGATTAGTAGTAAACAACGATATCTCTCTGTAATTATAAGAATATATTTATAAATTTAATCGATAATTTCTAGAACGTTCAAAGAAATACATTTAACTATTTTATACTTATGCTCAATATACGATAAGCTATATTAGAATTTGTAACTAATCGTTTATATCTATGAAGAAAAATCTCATCACTGTGTGAAGTTGCGTCGTGCAAAAGCTTGTCTTTTAGATATACATTTTGTCATTGGCATGATGTAGCCATCATTCACGTCCACCATATTCATATTTTCTTAGTTAAATTTTCTTTAAAAACGTGTTTAGGTTCACATCTTATTGAAGGAACATTATTGAATTAATTTAAAATCAGTAAATGTCACTCGATGCTTGGTCATTGGTAGCAAACATTAGTAAGGAAATGTGGTTGTTTTGCATGTAGTTGTGGTGGTTCGTCCAAACAAAAACCTTGTCTGGTTCAGAAGGATGGAAGCAACGATCCACATTGCCATTATAATTCAAGCAGACATGGCACAAATATAAATCAATCTAACAGGTAATGCATTTAAAGGTAAAATATAGAGATCATTGGTAGCGCTTGTTTTGTTTTAGAGATTCACTTTCTTATTGATATATACATATATATCACTTCATATTTTATTGTATATTAAACCTAAAAGACATCTTTCTCTATTTATATTATTTTTATAGTTATCACGCATCAATTATTTCCTTTCATTCTCATATTAAAGTTAAAACAGTCCACACCTTGTATTCAATAAGGTAGGTTTCTCTACTACTTAATTATATAGCTAATGATGCTTTATATGTTTATTATCCTAATTTACTGTTGTATTTAATTATTTTTTGTAATTTAATTTAAACAAATAAATTATAACATGGTATTCTTATTTCTTTAGACTCCGTTCTGTAGTTGGGGTCGGAAAGAGTCAACAAAACCAAAGTAGAGATATTATACCATGCAGCAATTTAACTACAGAGGCTAGTATTCCGCTAAGTAGTGATGAACGATTAACATTGATCGTCGATAATACAAGGTAAACTAGTAAACTTTTAATTATTATTATTATTATTATTAAATAAATATAAATAATAAATGCCATAATAATATAACTTATATAAAATTCATTTCAGATTTGTTATAGACCCAGCTTTATTTACTGCACGCCCAAATACAATGTTAGGAAGAATGTTTAGTTCTGGAGTAGAATATGCTCAGCCAAATGAACGCGGAGAATACAAAGTTGCCGATGGAATATCAGCTATGGTGTTTCAAGCTATTCTTGAATATTACAAAGGTGGAATAATACGTTGTCCTCCTACAGTTACTGTACAAGAATTACGTGAAGCTTGCGATTATCTTCTTGTTCCATTTAACGCAAGTACAGTAAAGTGTCAAAACTTAAGTAAGTTAATCATTTTAAAATTATTTCAATAAGTAATCAACATGGGTAGAATGTAGCCTTGTTGAATTGTTTTTTCTAAACTGCTTCATTATAGGAGGATTATTACATGAATTATCTAACGAAGGTGCTCGCTGCCAATTTGAAAGGTTCTTAGAAGATTTAATGCTGCCTTTGATGGTAAATAGTGCACGTAGAGGTGACAGGGAATGTCACATCGTTGTTTTATTAGAAGATGATATAGTCGATTGGGACGAAGAATATCCACCCCAAATGGGAGAAGAATATTCACAGAGTAAGTGTGTCCTTAATACTTAAAAAAAAAATAATAATAAGAAACTAAGAAAAGTCATTAAAAAATTCTAAATAATTTTCTTTTTGTAGCTGTTAACAGTACAGCCATGTATAGATTTTTCAAATACATCGAAAATAGGGACGTAGCTAAACAAGTTATGAAAGAACGTGGCTTGAAAAAGATACGTTTAGGAATCGAGGGTTACCCTACTTATAAAGAAAAAGTTAAGAGAAGAGCTGGTGGTCGTGCCGAAGTTATTTACAATTACGTTCAAAGACCATTCATACATATGTCCTGGGAAAAGGAGGAAGCCAAAAGTCGTCATGTTGATTTCCAATGTTTAAAATCTAAATCAGTTACGAATCTCGCAGAAGCCACTGCCGATCCGGTATTAGATGCCGGAGGAAATCCGATAAATGCACTTTTACCAGCAACAGAACCAGTGGCTCAACCAGAAGCGGCACTGCCCATGGGTTCTGATGGTGACGTTGAAGGTGGTATAGGCTTATCTGCCGATCAGGAACAAGGACCTATACCACCCGATGAGTTATCATGAACCTAATCCATTAATCGTATGTTTATTTTTTAACACGTTGACGCACAATTTTGATTTTTAAATCTTCTTGAAAAATAAAATTCATACATTTGTTTTTGGATTTTCTTTAGTTTGGATATAAATGTTTGATTAAAAGACAGTTATTTTATAACAGAAACGAATTTTGGTTTTACAGAAAATCATTATAGCAGTTATATTATATCTTTTTCATTTCTTTATCGTATTGTTTTTTTATTTTTTCAATTAAAACATAAATGATGGTTTTAGATATTATTTGCGTTAACGTGTTTTGAAGAATAAACATTCGAAACACCTTCCTTTCCTTTTGTCCTTCCTTTTTTCCTAATTCCAATCCCAACTCCAAACCTAAATTCAAGCTAATCCTCTTTTTATCTACCGCTTCTCCCCACATTCATATGCACATATATGGATGGAGCACCGTTTTTCTGAAACATGACTGTTCATATCCAAGGCGCTTTGTGGGATAGTCCTTGGATAAACCCGATTTGCTCGTAAGATCTAGTTTAAAAAAAAGCGTATGTATTATGACAGCGATTTTTTGTATTTTGTATATATATATGTATATATACATACATATATGATACGAGGTATGTTTCTTATATGCGAAATTGGATTGTGTTATTCAAAATACACCGCGTTCTTTCGATTCGAATCGATATAAACTTTTCCCATTTTGTACTATCAATAAAGTTTACAATACGATTTCTCTATAATCCTTTCTAATTCATTAGATTATTATTCAATATTTTATTTGATTCTTTATTTTAATCTTTCCTAAAGGTATTTCAAGATAAAAAAAAAACCTAAGTTCTTCCTTTCCAAATATCAAATCTAATTGTTGTGAAATTATTTTAATATTATTAGTCCTTTATAAATTCCCTGGTATGTTTTTTAGTTTAAGGTTTTATTATTATATTAAATATAAGTTATACTTTTAATGTAATATATAAGTAATCTAGTTTAGTTTAGTTATATATTCGTAATTATACTAAACTATAACTGAACTATATATACTATACTAAAATACATAACTTATATTTATCATTAGTAATATAAAATCTAGTATAAAGTTTTATATAACATAACAATTTTTTCAAAATTAAAATAAATCAAAATTATTTAAATAATTACCTATTCATAGGAATCTACCTTATCGATAATACTTGATACACGTTCTCCACTTCCGTTCACCAAAAAGAATAAAGGTCGGTAACCGTAGATGTGTATCAGTCGGTATTAAACATTACCCCTTAGGACCAACAACCCTCTAAAAAGGAAAAACCGGAAATGAATCTGGTTCGACGAGCAAGCCACCCCCTCCTCGATGGTAGTGGTTGTAGGAAAAGGTTTGGGAGGAAGAGTAGGAGTAGGAAGAAGAAGAGGAGGAGATGAGATTTTAAAAGGTGGTAGTAGTAGTGGAGGAAGGAACGAAGAAACGCAGGCGCTGATGCGATCAATAAACGGTCCTTCCACAGTCTAGGGCAAGAAATCAGTAGCGTACGAGTACGCGATCGGCGAGGGTGGGTGCGTGGATTTGTTGTCAGATTTATAGAATTACGAAAACAACTGGACACCACCTTCCGGTGCGTGCGAACGGTGTGAAAACGGGCTGCCAGGTAGCGAGGGTTGCAAACTAGGCGGCTCGTTCAAGCCAGCATGCAACCACCACCTAGAAAAGTAAGCCTAACAACTGTCATACTCCAAAAGTTGTTTTTTATCGATATAATATAATCTCTCTTCGTTTATATAATTTTTTTTTCATTTAGTAGTAATAATTATACTCTTTCATTTTGTTAATATAAATAATATATAAATAATATATAAATGTAATTTTCTTTATCAATAGTGTACCTGTCAACTTTAGTCTGGTTTTTATTTTTAAAGATCCAACCTTCACCCTTTTATTATCATCGTCATACTCAATGAACTTAACCGGATTCCCCAGTTATTGCGCATACTCAGGATTTTACGCTGATCTTTCATAGTAACGTTATTCTTCTTTAACAGCTCTCAGGATAAAGATTTCTTTGAAATTGTCATCGTAATCTATCATTCCTTCATTTCTTCCCTTCTTCTTATCTATATTTCTTTCTTTCTTTCTTACTTACTTTTAATCTCATCCTCTCTTACCCTTTCTATATATCTCTCAGTATATCGATCTTCGACGTCAGCGTACGCAAAAATCGACGTAAGCAGCGCCTCGACGGCACCACGATGAGAAAATCAATGCATGCTTCGGCGCACGTTTACGAATCTATGCCAAATGATCGTAGTTTTCTTAGATAATCAGGGCAAGGACCCCCCGTCCTTCTGATATTACTGGATGATATTAGTTCCTCTTATGAAAATCTAATGAAACTTCAAACCATTACGTGATGATCGATTTTATGTTAACGAATAATAACAGGGAAAGATCTAAACGCATTTTGGGGTTCCTCGGTTCTTTCAGAATACTACCTTAACCTACCCCAGACCCAAAACCCAAAACCCTCCGAATATTTCTGACCCAATTCACTTTATCATTCCTGTTATGAAAATCAAACTGAACTTTAAATCATTACACGATGATCGATGTTATGTTAATGAATTATACTTTGGAATAATAACATGAAAAAGATCTAAACTCATTTTGAAGTCTCTCAACTGTTTTTAAAGATTTCCTCAAACCCCTCGAATTTTTCTGACCCACTTTACTTTATCACTCCATCACACCTGTCGAAGTTTCGATCTTACTATGACAATAACATCGTACAGTTTTTCTCAGTGATTATTTTCATTTTACATAATACCAATATTCTCTTATAGATCTTCCTTGGATATCTTAGAAATTGTAATAGAAAAAATTATCATACTATTGGATCTTTAAGTTCTATCTAATATATCTCGAATCGGTTATTTTCTTTTTTTTTTTTTTATCATTAAAGGACAGAGTCTCATTTTTATCGGAAAAAATTTAAAACACTTTCGTTCAGCTGGAAATGTAGTTATTGTTTAATATTAATGAACAAATTAAACGTTCTCTTTTTTTCTTTTCTCTTGAACCAGTTTATTAATTTTCTTTCCTCTTTAAACTTTCCTTTCTTTTTTCTTTAGAATTTTTAACTTCGAGGAACTTTACTTAGAATTTTAACTATTTCTTGTTAAGTATATAAGAATGTATATGTTAAAGAAATCTAGTACATCATCGGTTGTATTACGTAATCGATATATATCCCTACACTTATAGTTTCTTAAACATAAAAAATTCAAACTATCGACAATAGTTTCTCTCTCTTTTTCTTTTTTTTTTTGAGTTTTAAATTATACCAATGTATTGATCTTTTAGGGAAATTATGCAAAATTTCTTAAAAATGTACACACCGAACAAGCTGCAAAATTGCAAGCGAAAAATCAACATGAGTACGATTTGCTGGAAGATATTCGGTGAGTTTAATTGAAACAACACAATTAATTGTTAATTAAATAAATTAAAAAAAAAAGACAGACGTTTAAATATTCAAACAACGGTGTTAATTTTGTAATCACGACGAACATGTTGTTGTTTTTGTTTTCAGTAACTTTACAATTAAAAAATCCGCGATCGAAAAGTCATATTCCGAGGTAAGCTTAAGAAAATAAAAATAGAAAGAAAAAGTTAATTTACATATAAAACATGAATGATTTATGCATAAAACCGGTGTAGTAGTTCATAGTGAAAATATTTTAGGCATTGCTCAAGATATCTTCCGCATATTTGAATAAGAAGATACCAAACATTCCGGATCTCAAGGTTGAGGGAGTTGATGAAAAATGGTACAGTATTAATGTTTTTATCAACAGCTGTTTCCCAACATTCGTTATTATTTATTAAATTAAATTTATTAATGTGAAATATGTTGAAATATACTATACAATTATAGGAATATGTGGAATGTATGGAGAACGGTACTCGAAGAAAATGAAAAACTTGCGAGAGCAAGATTAGCGGCAGTTGAAGTTTTTCAACAACAAATAGCCGACGATGCAAAAAGTTTAAGAATGCACAAAATGCAAATTTCGAAAAAGGTACACGTTTTAATGAATTTATTATATTTATTATATCTTCAATAAATTGTAGGAATTATTTCCTACCCACTTTCCCTATTGTCAATTTCATAATTTATATTTTAATTGATATTTTTTTTTTCCTCTTAATTACAAGTTTCAAAATCTTTTTTTTTTACGTATAAAAACATATTTTAGACAATTATTCAACTTAAATGATAAAAAAGAATATATATTTGTATTTGTATAAGATAAAGTAAAAATACAATTAATATCTTTGAAAATAATACTTTGGTCATTCTTTGAATTTGATTATAATATTTTTAAAATAATTGACAATTTTTTAAATTATACTTTTGTTACAATAAAATGTTCTTTTTTTTGTAATAACCAATTCTTTAAATAATTCTTAAATATATTTTTGTATATTAGAATTTAGAAACATTATTATTACAAACAAATATAAATTGTATCAAATCGACAATGGGTGGGAGTACAGAAATACTTCTTATAACACATTGTACATATATCTACACAAAATGTTATCGTAGTAGAACCGACCTTATTTCTCATTTATCTTTCAGGCAATCGACCAATTATTGATAGTACAAAAAGAATTACAAGCCTGTGTACAGGATGTCGATAAAACGAAAAAATTGTACTTCGACGAAGAACACAGTGCTCATGACGTTCGAGATAAAGCGAAAGATATAGAAGAAAAGTATGTTTTTTTTTTTAATATTTTTTTTTCTTATTTATATATATTACAATTTTTATTATTTATCACATTTATTTATTATTATATTATATATCATAGATTAAAGAAAAAGAAGGGTTCCTTCTTCCAGTCAATAACTTCACTGCAAAAAAATAGTGCTAAGGTAACAATAATAATAAAAAAAAACAACAACAACAATAATTTTACCCTTAATCAATAAGTGATTTATTATACGAATTTATTTAATTATTAATCAGGTAAGCTCAAAACGCGATGCTTTGGAAGAAAAATCAACAGGAGCTCGCAATGATTATTTACTTAGTCTCGCTGCTGCCAATGCTCATCAAAATAGATATTTTGTAGTTGATTTACAATCTACTATGCAAGTAAGAAACTAACAATCATCTTATAATATATCTTCTTTATTTTATCTTTCAATAATATTTTTTATATACATTATTATTATTATTATTATTTTATAGTATTTGGAACAAGGCGTTTACGATAAAGTAGCTGAATATTTAACTCTTATGGGTCGTACCGAACTTCTAACATGCCTAGCAACGCAAAATAGTTTTGGCAAAATTCGCGATCAAGCTCAACAGGTAAGACTGTTGATAATATTCCACATACATATGTACGTACTCATATATATAATATTTCTACCAGAGACCAAACTCGAGAAATACATAACAAGAATATTTTAAAATGAATTGAATTAATAAAAGTGCTCGTTCAAATATTATTATTTTTCTTTTTATAATAAAAATAAAATAAGTTATCCCGTTAGACGTGTTTCCTTGCCAATGAACAAGAAACTCTATTGACTAGGTTTTTTTTTATATTTCTTTTTTGCTTTTAAGAAATAAATCTATAAATAGTATCAAAACAATTTTTTAGACAATATCTATCGTTACATACATGTGTGTATAAATACTCATACATAAAGTAAAAAATGTACATATATTTATAATATAGGGGGTTGGTGGAAAAATAATGTCGGATTTTTCCATTGAATTGTGGCCAAAAATCCGACATTATTTTTCCACCAACCCCCCATATTATATAAAATATATTTACATACTTTACTAATTGCAATTAAGTGTATGATCTTTTAAGAATATCCAATGTAAGGTACATTTATGTATATTACCCATGTAATATTTACAGTAAAGGATTTACGTATAGGTGTATGGGTACGATGATAGAAATTATTCTAAAAAGGATTTTTTAAATTAATATAGATTTTTTTATAGCTCACTAGGGAATATAATATACAATGCTGCTGCCTATATTATCCTGTATTAAAGCAGCACATACAATATGAATTTGAAGCTTGCGATAGTGATCCGGTAGAAAGGTTCGTATAAATAAAATCATAAATCACACATGTTGTTTTGTATTATTTAATAATAAAAATCTAATGAAATGTTGATTATTTTATTTATTATAGGATAACTGCTGATCATGCTGCTGCTACTACTTTGGGTAAAGAAGCACGTCGCTGGTCGACGAGAATTGCACGAGAAGTTGCTAGCATAAGAGAAAATAATCGAAAATTACAAGTACTTCAGCAGTTGAAGGAATCTGGACAGAAGGTAAAGAAAATTAGAATTGTTATTATAATAAAAGATAGGATTTGTGAAAAAAACAAATCAGCATGGTAATTAATATTTATTTTACAGACTGATCCTAGCGATCCAAATGGGCCTGACGTAGATACTAAAGTTGATGAATTAAAACATAGTATTCGGCGTGCAGAGGTATTTTTTATTATTATTACTTTATTATTTAATTTTTAATCTTTTATACATACTTTTATTTTTATTTTCAATGATTAGACTGCAAAATTGAAAGCAGAGGCAAGAATAGAATGTCTTCGACATGGCGGAGGTCAGTTAAAAAAAAAATAAAAACCTAAGATAATTCAACGAATCAAAAAGAAATAAAAAATAATAAATAATTAAAATTAAAAATATTTTATTAATTAATTATTTAGTAAACGTCGACGAATGGCTTCAAGAAGCTGAAACGTTGAGTGTCCAAGACATGCCAAGATCTGCAAGTTCTTTGTCAGTTAGAACTGATGCATCCGGTGCAGGGGTAATAAATAATGAACATTTAATCAAAATGTAATTAATAATTGAACTTTGATATCTTATAAAAAAATATTTTTAAGCAGGAAAATCCTTCCTCGGATTCGTTCTATGATAGCGATGGTGATGGTGGCAGTGATTTAACGACTGTAGAAAGACCTGGTACACGTAATGCACCACAACAGGAAGAAGAGGTACCGGAAGAAAGACAAAGGCATGACAGTGATGAAGTTGATGGTAAGAATCATCGTTATTAATTTTTAAACTCTTTGAATTATTCACTGTCAGCAAATAAAGGGGGTCACCCTGTGTGACCAAGCTAACGTCTCATTTTTAATATTTTAGCTTTACTCGAGCAAGAAAAACAACGGATAGAACAGTTAACTGCTGGTTGGGATGACCCAACATCTGTTGATTGGACTAACGAAGAAAAAGATGAACAAGTTGAGACCCAAGAACCTCCTGCTCCTGTTCAACAAATCTATAAATGCACGGCACTATATTCGTACACGGTATGAATGAAACATTCCATCTCTTAACCCAATTAATCCATTTCTAATATCTTGTTTGTTATTTTTTTTTTAATTATAATATTGATCATGTTCATTAGGCACAAAACCCAGACGAATTGTCGATCGTCGAAAGCGAACAGCTCGATGTTGTTGGCGAAGGTGACGGGGATGGTTGGTTGAGGGCTCGAAATTATCGTGGAGAGGAGGGTTACGTACCACAAAATTATTTGGATGTTGAAAGAGAACAAGATACAACGTCTGGTCTTTCTTCTCAAGGACCTAGCCTTGTCCAACAAATATCATTTTCTTCTGTTGATTATACTATCGATGATCACGATGCCGTTGATCCCGATGCTAATTTACAAACTGCTATAGAACAGCAACAACCAGAGGCCATTGTGCAAAATCATATAAGTGGTAAATTGTTATATTTAATAACAAACAAACAAAAAACCAGAATATCTTTTAATTATCGTATTAATCAATATTTTTAATCTAATTTAATGTTCGATATAGTTGTAGATCTTGAACAATATTGTATCGCTCTTTACGATTACGATGCTACTTGCGAGGAAGAACTTAGCTTCCTAGAAGGTGATATCCTTAAAGTACTTAGGAAAGAACCCCATGACGTTGATGATGGCTGGTGGGAAGGAGAATTACGAGGATCCCAAGGATTATTTCCATCTCTCGTCGTTGAACCGTGTGCTCCTGATGGTTCACCTTTAACTCCTCAGGTTTTAAAATCAATACCTCAACTTATGAATGGATTTAATATTTAATGACATACAAGTTTTATCATTTTACTTTTTTTTTTCTTTTTATTTTATTTTAGGACGATATGACACCCCCTAGTTCCGCTCCGCCTGTCTTCACACCACCCGAAGTGCCGGAATTCTTGCTGGAACAAGAAGCCGCACAATTTATCGCTAATGGTAAACTTCTGTTTGATTTAATTTTTTTATATCGATATTTTGGAATGAAAAATTTATCAAAATGTTCGTAATATTATTTATTAATACAGAACTTATCGATGAAAAAGCAGAAGAAAACGAAGAACAAAGTGGTTTCGCAATAAATTTAACGAGAGGTCAAAAAGAACATTACGGCTCGCAATTTGATGAGGAAGAAACGTCCGAACCGCCAGGGATAGTCGGTAAGAAATAAATATAAAGAAAATGTTATTACATTTTTTGTTAATATAATTAACAACAATTATGGTAAAAATACAATTTGATTTATTCGAATCTTGCAATCATAGTTGTGGAAGTATCCGAAGATGCGGAAGATAAGGTAAAGATATTCGTATTAACAAAAAAAGACAAGAAATAAAAAAAAAGCTCAAATGTAGGCAATTATTTTCAGATAATTATGTAAACATTATTATTATAATTTATTGACTATTAACACGACGAATGTCTTTTTTTTTGTTTTTGTTATATCATCAATAGACTACCACTGGCGAGAAGAAGGAGGAGGAACAATTATCGGAAAATATTACGGAGGATACTGGAGAATGTGGGAACGAAGATTTTGGTTTGGGTGTAGCACAAATTGTTATTACAGCAGCAACTCCAATGGAAGAAGTTGAACATCCATTTCCCGGAGTAAATGAGAATACGGATGATACAGTTAAATCAACTGAAGTTTCTGAGAAAAGTTCTGACGCGGATTTACCGTCAAGCGTTACCCCAGATATCAATGAAACAGATTGCAAAGAGACAACTGTCATTATGAACGAACACGATGTAGTTGCAGAAGTTACTGAAGTTACTGAAGTTACAGAAGTAGTTCCCGAAGATATAGAAGAAAAATCAACGATCGATGATTTGCCAGCAGATTCGGGACCATTTCTATTGAGTAGTAGTTCTGGTAGCGAAGCAGATTCAACGTCCGGTCCTAGTACGGCAGATAATTCTCAGTCAATTCCGTCGCGAGGCACTGTGATAGATGCACAGGAAGCTGAAGAGATAGCAATTATACTTGAAAAGGTAGTCTGCGGTGGGAGGGCAAGTATTCCCGATGAATTACAACCTGACCAACTAGAAAAGCTTCAAAATTTAAAAGAATCGAATGCCTAGGAATGACTATACCTCGGAGATGATACCGACTATCCTGCCTTAACGAATAAATGGGCTCTTCCAAAAAATCATCAGAATAAGTTCCAGCATTTGTTGGAGTTTTGGAAATCTCCCGAGGTTATTGGGAAAAAAGACTAATGAATTAACCAAACACAACCGAAGATTTTTATGTTAATACAACGTACACAAATCTTTTGCTAGGCAACACTCTAGTAACATATGTAAACCAAGAAGTTGCGACTTTTGCAATTTGCGAGGCATCTATGTACAGTTGTAAGGTAACAAAAAGAATTGTCGATACCTGTAATAGAAAATCTTTTGGTGGTTCATGTACATTATAAGAGAATACAATGGTGTTGCATGTATAAGAGACAATTGTTTTATTTAACATGTTTATAAATGTATATATATACACATATATATATATCATAAACGATTATAGTGGCCCTTTCCACCATGCACCCTTTACTTATAAACAGCATGTTTAAATATAAAAAAATAATAATCTTAGATTTAAGCTGGCATTCTGAGAGCACCATCCAATCTTATTGTTTCTCCATTTAGAAGTGGATTTTCAATAATATGTTGTGCCAGTTGTGCGTATTCGTCAGGTTTACCTAATCTTTGTGGATGAGGTATCATTTTGCACAAAACATGGCGTACTTTGTCTGGTAAAGTTGACAATAAAGGTGTATCAAATAATCCAGGTGCAATAGTAACTACTCGTATACCATTTTTGGATAAATCACGAGCGATTGGTAAAGTCATTCCAACAATAGCAGCTTTACTGGCAGAATACGCAGCTTGTCCTACTTGTCCTTCGTATGCTGCCACACTTGCTGTATTGATTATAACTCCACGTTCACCATCTTCGTTAGGTGTATTCTCGCCGATAAGACCGGCAGCTAGTCTTATTACATTAAATGTTCCAACTGTGTTTACTTTCATTACTTTCTCAAAATCTTCATATTGGTGTGGGACATTTTTATTAAAATTATATGTCTTATAGGCCACTGCTATTCCTGCCGCATTAACAACTGCAGTTAATTTGCCAAAATTACTTTTAGTTATTTGCAAAGCATTCGATACATCTTCTTCCGAAGTGACCTAAAATATATATTCGTCGTATATAAAATAAAAGAAAAGGATAATATATATAAATATTATTATTAATTAGAACTTTAATGTGAACGTAAATTTAACTTCTTAATGTCTTACATCAATTGGTACAAAAACAGCCTGTTTATTCAATTCATCTGCAAGCTCTTGACCTTTTGAAGCAGGAAGATCCGCAATGACAACTTTTGCACCTTCTCTGACAAATCTTTTTACAGTTGCTCGTCCAAGACCAGAAGCTCCACCAGTTATTAATGCTACCGTGTTCTGAAATGTTATTTTTTTTAATTTAATACATTTATTTTATTATCTTACATCGATGCAAGATAAACAATTACATTTAAATATAAAAAAAAAATTATAAAATCTAATCTCTATATATCAATTTGTTACAGCTCTTATATATTTAAAAGTCTTCAATGTGACAACAAACTTGGTGCTAAACTAATACCTTTACGATAATACATTTTATACAATATTATATGTATTTATTAAAATCAATTATTGTGTTTATATATATATATGTTCAAATCTCTAATATACTAACAATACAAATCCGTAATAAATTTTGAAATCATCACACAATGTATAAAATAACTGACATTATTAACACACACGTGACATATATTAAAATCGATTATAACTTCGATTGTTATTAATTGTTATTAATAAATATCAATAATATAATAATTACCTTAAGCATTGTTGCAGAGATTTAAACGAAACTTATATATACTTTTTATAATAACTGCACTCTGTTATCAATAAAATTGATCCGGTCCAAAACAGCACTGAAGTAAGTAATCGTAAGATATGAACGTTGAACAGTACGGTATGACTCTTTTATAATACTTAAATCCCCATTACGGACGATCTGTAAAAGAAAAAAAACAAGAACCTTTGAAAAATAAAAGTTACGCAAGAGAAAGATAAAGTTTCCCATATAATCTCAAGGAAACACTGAAGGTACTGTTCTGCTACAACCAAAGAGATCTTCGAAAAATAAAAAATAATAAAAATATATATATATAAATTTTAATTTAAGACAACTTAATGGAGAAAAAGAAATATATTATTTATGTTTATTATAATTGATAATAGTTTTGTTTATAGATATAAAATTTAATAATAATTTAACGATAACGGTATGTCGTTAAAATAAAAACAAATCATAATAAACGTACGTAATAAAAATGCTGTCATTTATAATCCGACATGAATTGGAAGAAGAAATTAAAAATACAATTTTTATAAATAATTATAATAATAATAATAATTATAATGAATGAATGAATGAATGAATAATTAACCAATGAGAAACAAAGAACAATAACTATAGTACCTTTAACTTTGTCGTATTAATGTAAACGTGTATTACGAAATATTCACTAGGATAGTAACTAGACGTACAATCTCAGATTTTGTTGAAACTTTACACATTCGTAAATGCTGATTAATATTTTAAATTTCGCAATAGTACTAGAGGAATAAATTCAACCCTTTCTGAGAAATCGACTAATGAAATTTTAATACATAGTTATATATAATTTTAATTAATATACATATATAACTGTTCATTTCACCAATTCACAAAAGTCACCAGTATCCTAGTATTCTAAAACGCAAACTCGTAATTGCAGAGTCGCTGATTCAAGTCTCGTTCGGGTTCACTTATTTTTTTTTTTTTATTTTTATTTCTTTCCTATCTTTTCTACAATATGTTATATTACTTTTATAAAAAATATAATTGAAAATATGATGTATTTATATTATAAAATGCATCAAATTTATTCTATTTTCTTAAACGTTTCAAAAATTAATTTAAAAATAAAGATTATTATTTATATTATGCAAGTAAAATATAATAAATAATTATAAATTAAATAACGCATAATAAAAAATGCATACCATACGTAATAAAATACACGTAATAAATAAAAAATAATACAACATAATATAATTCATTTTTCATTTCATTTCTTTTATTTTTTTATTCATAATTTATAAACCCCTATTTTTGTGGTATCGTATAATAAAAATAATATAATAAAAATGAATAATATTTTAAATTTTATCTTTCATAAAAGTAATATGATAATACTGTTGAAAGATAGAAAAAAAAAAAAAAAGAAAAAGAAGAGAGAACTGAACGAGATTTGACTCCTAGTCAGTACACCCTTTGTAACAAAGAAGAGTTAAAGAATTTAACGATAGACAATAAGTGGCGCACTCTAGTATCGAAAATATGCAAAATAATCGCGCCATTTTGTTCAGTACTGGTTGGACGCGTATGCGTCGCGCTTCTCGTCTCCTCGTAGCGTCGAGATTTTCATGGCGGGTGTCTTTAATAACTGTCAACAGAAATAATAATAATTCATATTAAGTTAAATCAAAAGTATTACACTATATGAATCGTTTATGTGATTGGTGTTAATTCATAATGAAGAAATATAAATATTCTAATAATACAAGTGTGTTATTCTTTGTGTAGTAGTATATAACGAAGGTTAGAAAGAAGAAATTATAGAAATTCTTGGTACAAGTTAACAAGGGACAAGGATACAAAGGACAACGAATGTCTGCTGTTGGTGTGGTTAATTTTACTGAAGGATCCTAACATTAATCGTAATGGATCGCAAAAACAACGTCTGTCATTGGGACGTTGATAAAAAAGCGATCCATAAAATGAATCAAGAAATATTATTATTATTATTATCATCATCTCGGGTAGAAGTGTTTTACGTGCAGGTAAATAATAATAATAGTTTTTTTTAAAAAGAAAGTTAAGAGACAGGGAGTAAAGGAGTTGAGTGTGTGTGTTGTGCGTGTGTGTGTGAGAGAGAGGGAGTGAGAAAGAGAAAGAATGAGTGAGTGAGTTAGTGAGTGAGTGAGATAGAATAAAAAAATAAAGAAAGGGATGGATTGGACATTAAACTCGTCGTCGAATCGATAAAGCAAGCGTCCCCGTCACACGCACAGAGACACCACACTTGCGCGCGCGTACCCGCTTGCGCTCTCACTCCCTCGTTCCCCTTTCTTTCTTTATTTCTTTTTTTTCTTCCTTCTTCTTCTTCTTCTTCTTCTTCTTCATATTCTTATTCTTATTCTTCTTATTCTTCATATTCTCCTTTTTTTTCTCTCTTTCTCTCTCTCTTTTTCTCTCTCTTTCTCTTTCTTTCCTTCTTTCTTTTTTGTGCCCTCCCACAAGACCGCTGATTGGTTCATCGTAAAGTCGTTCAGTGGTAGTCGTCGGAAGGGGTCGATGCCATGCCGATGCCAATGTTTTTCATTCTCCGAATACACCTTGACCAGGTTACACGTATTTAACCTTCCTCCTAGCCGTAGTTTATTTTATTTTATTTTTTTTACGTTCTCCTATATTAGAGGTATTTGAATTATTATCTTATCCGAGTAAATTATATGCATCTATTTTTTTCTTTTGTTTACTTTCTTTTTTGTTTTTTTTTATTACCTATTTAGAAAAATTGGAACACATGTTGTTTGTATCATTGTCGTATATACTCTTTGAGTTTTATCATTAGTTTGATTGCTATTTAATTTTATAACAATTAGTTCTTAATATTATTTATTATTATGAAAGATAAATATAAAAGATTGATATTTTTATTTAAATTTCGTTTTATCGAAATAAACGGCATTTTTCTCTCGAAAAATCGATTTTTCTATTCACAATCGATCCCGGAGGATTAGATCGTAGTTTAATAGATCGAAGTTCAAGGTTATTACGAAATGGCCGAGGGTAAAATATACGAGACAGGGGAATTTTAAAGGTTGAGAATTTCTATGGTTGGATTTTTTTACGATATAAACTTGTTCGTGTTTTTTTTTTCTTCTTATTTTTTTTAAATAGCCTGGTCTACTTTTTGTTGTAATTAAAATCTAAGTTGAAGAGTAATATAATTAAAAGAGGGTAAGTTTTAATATAGGGTAATAATGGTAATATTATGGTCTCGGAGTTGGGTTTGATGAAATTAAATTTGACGAGTAGGCTTTGCGTTGCGATCACCGGTCTTATCGAGTGATTTCAATGCATGGATGATGTTGAATAGTATTGTGATACCATTACGTTTCTTTGACAGTAACATGTTTTCGCTATTTACGATTATCATTACGAAGAATATAAGAATATTATGGATGTATTTAAAAAACAATATTGTTAATGTGAAAATATGAATATTTATAAATATTATAGAAATAATTTATATTTATAAAAAAATTACAGAAAATAATTCCGTGTTATCGAGATTTCTAAATAAGTTGATATATTAATAGATAAATTGTAGAAATATCTTTTATATCTATTTTTTTTTTCTTAAATCAGAATAATAATTTGAATTTTGCAGTTATCTTAATGTAATTTTTATTTTCTTTTTTTCAGGATTAGAATAACAATTCGTAAACAATAATGCATACTCCTGCTGAAACTGAGAAATTATCTCAATCTGGAATGTTAAATCTTGGGTCTCAAGAACCGGTCACTTCATCTGAAATGAGTCAAGTCATCTTATCCGCTTCTGATCCAGATACACGTATATTTACGAATAGGTGAGAAAAGTATATTACATTTTTTTTTTTTTAATTATCGAACAAGATGTAAGGCGAAGAAAATAATTAGCACGATAATTTGATAAAGAACGCTTTATTATTTCTTTCTTTTATAATTTATATAATCTTATACGTATTCTTTTAATATTGTTTAATATTATTTTTTAAATTATAATAATAAGTAGATAAATTTTATATACCTTTGCTTGTTATTTTCCTTCTCTTTTTTGTTTTATAATTTATATCATCCAACATATATATCTTATTTCTAACAATCAATATTATCTTCAAAGTGAAAACAAAATATTTAAATAATAATACGCTTTTTCGTAAATATCAAATTAATTATTTTCAAATTTTCGCGCCTGAAATCGAATGAAAAATAGTCACGTGATTGATTTTAAATCAAATATAATTATATACGAATAAAATTTCTCTTTCTTATAATTTCTATCATCTTATATATATTTTATCATTTAATATTTGAAATATTACTTTCGAAATATAATAATACACTTTTTCTTTTTATTCTTGTAAATGTAATAAATCATATTTAAATGTTCGCGCCTGAAATTGAATGAAAAGTGTCACGTGATAATTTGTAAATCAAACTTAATTGCATTATTCGATAGAGAGAGACAGATAATAAAACATTAGCCCTCTATCGGAAGATTGTGTTGATATTTTTCTCTATTTGTCGTGTTTTGTGTGTATATGGCGTTAATCTTGTATACACAATACTCTTCGTACATATTATCTCGGCCGTATCTACATTCCTTTCGTCAAGTGTTCGTAATGGTGAGACAGATCTAAAGGTGTTACTTTAATTCAATTTAATAAGAAGAAAAAATAATAATAATAAGTTTATTCTTATTGATGCACGTATTACGAATAACACGATGGGTATCGCAAGGTTTTTTTCCAAGAAAGTGCAAGTACAGCCAGACGTAGTAACCTCCTCTGATGTACCTAAGAACGTTGATAATACAAAGAGGTGAGCTCTCTCGATAATAAATTTTTGACAGTATTGTACTAGCTCGAAAATCAATAAAATTCCTTCTTTATTTTCATAAAAAAATTATCTTTAAAACATGTATAAACAACGTACAATCCCAATTTCAAATATATTTATAATTATCAAATCGAAAATTAAATGACGTCTAATACGTACTGCGAATTAACCTACACGTATTATAAAACACGATACATCTGATAAGAGAGAGCACTGTTAAGAAAGAAAAAAAAAAATAGAATTTTACTGTATCGTTTGATCTGTCAATAATATTCATTTATGGTTATTTTCTTGTTTATTCGTTTTATACATTTTTAGATACTTATTTAATTTAAATGAAAATAATTCTTACGATAAGATTGAATTATCTTGTTTGTTTTACAATTCATTTATAACCTGGTATTATTTAATGACTATTATTCGTTGCGTGTAGAGAAAGAGAAAGAGACAAATAGTGTCTCGTGCATGAGTACTACACAGTACGTGCATGCGATTTGTATGACTACGTCACTATAAACGTGACGTGCGTAAACGAATGTGTAAGATGGTAGGTACAACAACGACTAACATCTCCCTGAAAAATACTATTCCTAGAATTATCTTTCATCTGTGCTTGGGCTTTTAAAGTTTATTTTTCATTGATCGAAAACAATAGTATTTCATTTCTTATTTGATTAAACGTTTGGAATAATAATATTTTATTCTTATGATTATTAATTGTTTATGTTTATGTTTATATTTTCTCTTTAGCATGCTATGTATTCAAGAAGAGTTGGATCAACTAAGCGGAATAGCAGGAAGTCCAATTATTAATGATACAAAAATTCAAATAAATGACAGCAATCAAACGAATTTGGATAGCAACAGTAATAGCAGCGAATATGCAACTAACAAATGTACCTCGGGATCTGTTTCCTTAGACGCTCAAAGATCAAGCTGGGTCGAAGGAATATTAGGATGTATGCGGCCTGTTTGGAGTATGTTATCGAAGGCTGCTGTTAATGAAAAAATTAAAGGACACCAAAGTAATTATTTATATATTATCAACGAGAAAACTTGTGTCATAATATTTTATATTTTAATATTTGTCTTGTATATGAATACATATACGATGCATATGAAATATTATATTGCTTATTTAATATAATTTATTCTTTTATCATTAAATGTTAAATGTCATTTTTTGTTTATTTTTTCTAGCTGATGATTGGGAAATACCATTCGAATCTATTAGTGAACTCAAATGGTTGGGTTCTGGAGCTCAGGGAGCAGTTTTTAGTGGAAAATTGAACAAAGAGGTAGTAGCTGTTAAGAAAGTAAGGGAACCACGTGAGACTGATATACGGCATTTACGAAAATTAAATCATCCGAACATAGTACAATTTAAGTAAGTTTATTCATTTAAAATAAATACATTTTACTATATGTAACAATTAAATATATATATATTATATATATTTTTTTTCTCTCTCCCTTTTTAATATAGATTTCTTAATAGGTTTTTAACGTGTAATATTTTTTAGGGGAGTGTGTACACAAGCGCCATGCTATTGCATAATTATGGAGTATTGCCCGTATGGACCTTTGTACGATTTATTAAGGGCTGGGGAACCAGTCCCTCCTACAAGATTAGTATCTTGGTCTAAACAAATTGCAGCAGGGATGGCCTATCTTCATTCGCATAAAATTATTCATAGAGATCTCAAAAGTCCAAAGTAAAATTTTTATATTTCATTTTGTTTGTAACATTGTATCTTTGAATATTTTGATATATTCTTAATAAATATATTATGGTGTTGTAGTGTTTTAATAGGTCAAGGTGAAGTAGTGAAAATAAGTGATTTTGGAACAAGCAGAGAATGGAATGAAATTAGTACTAGAATGAGTTTTGCTGGAACGGTTGCATGGATGGCTCCAGAAATAATTAGAAACGAACCTTGTTCTGAAAAAGTTGATATATGGTCCTATGGCGTTGTACTTTGGGAATTATTAAGCGGAGAAGTACCTTACAAAGATGTTGATTCATCGGCTATTATTTGGGGTGTAGGAAACAACTCTCTTCATTTACCTATTCCAACGAGTTGTCCGGAAGGATACAGATTATTAGTGAAACAATGTTGGGCAGCTAAACCTCGTAACAGGCCTTCCTTTAAACATATTGAAATTCATCTTGGAATCGCAGCTGTGGAAGTGCTTTGTACAAAATCTGATGAATATTTTAAAACTCAAGTAAATAATATTAACATATTAAATGGTATTATTAATATTTAGCTTTTTATTTTTAATATAATTTTATTATATAAATGTCTTTTTATAATATACAGCTATCTTGGAAAAAAGAAATAAGAGTTCATATGAAACAAATACAAACTAATAGTTCCAGTAGTCCTCGATTTGAAGCTGATCTAATTAGACGAAGGGAAGATGAATTAAGGCATGCTCAGGATATAAGAGAACATTATGAACGTAAACTTGAACGTACTAATAATCTTTATTTAGAATTAAGCGCTGTATTATTGCAACTGGAACAGCGTGAACGAGAAGTAATAAAGTAAGATATATTATTACAATAATTATATTTAAAAACACAATTAACTTTAAGTCGTTCTAACATTTTCTATTTTCTTTTTTATATTTTTATATTATGTATTATTAGAAGAGAAAAACAATCAGGATATAAACAGTGTAAAAAACGTATAGTACATCCACTTCTGAAAGCACAAGAAAGATTATATCGTAGAAGAAATCCAACAATACAGTTTTCAACTTCTTCGACTCCTACAACTCCATCGTCTCCTGTCGATTATCCATTAAGTCCTCCTAAAGTAACTACTCTCACGCAGTTGAATGAAGCCAATCAACCAGAGACTGTACTAGCATCGAATATTAATAATTTTAAACAATGGAAATACAGACATCGAAGAGTGGGATCTGGTTGTGGAGTAAGTTGTAGTCCTAAATCGAGTCCTCTTCGTGAAAGAAAGGTAAAAATAATTAATAAAAAATAAAAACAGATTTTTAATACATAAATCTAACTAAATATGTTAACTGTTTAAATAATTTTATTATATTTGAAAAAAAAAATATATTTATATATAGAGTGTGTTATGATATAGGATTAGTGAAGGTGTATGTCATTTATTTTAGAGCAATGAAATAATAACAAGACTCGTCGATAATCAAACTCAAACAGACGTGACGAATATAAGAGGAAGTTCAATGAGATCGATTAAAAGCTTAATAGATCCTTCAGAAAAATTTTCAGTAGATGGTATAGATAAAAAGTCAACGATTGAAAACACCATGGAAGAATATTTCAATGGGAATCCGATATTATGTGAAACTCATTGTAAAATGCAGTCTAGTTCTTGTTCTAGTCCAGATCATGAGCAAGAAAATAATACGAATGGAAATGAACGATTGGCAGACTGCAGTGACGATGATAATCTTGAGACTCTCGGAAGAAAAGTGACAGAAATTGTAAATGCTAATCGTCTTATTTCGCCCATAGATAATGGGAATTGTGATGAAGTAATAAAATCACACAGGTATTTTAATCGCATTTATTACAACCTACTTGAGACCTGTTAAATATTCGGATATGGGGGTCATGATACAAGGTTGCTCTAGTATTAATTTTTAATTTCATTTATGATATATGAATTTCTTTTTTTTTCTTTTTAGTAGAGGTAAAGATGATACTACGAAACTGCCAGTGAACTATTGTTCTGTTGCGAGTACTTTAAATATATCACAGGAACAATCTGAAAATAGAATGAGATCGTGTTCGGAATTTGTAAATACTCTATGCAATCACGAGGATGATGCTTGCGACGAAAGTTGGTCCGACGAGGAAGGAGAAGACCCTAATTATAGTTATAATTATTCTCTTAGACGTAGAAGGTATCAATTATATATTCTATATAATAAAAAATATTTATATTTGTATGTTTATATATGATATCAAAGTTAATACAAATAAGTTTCTATATATTTTCAGTATTGCAAGAAGGCCAATTGGTCCAGGCTCTAGATTAAGAAGATTTAAGCAAGCAACCCTTAGAATAGAAGGAGTATTGGCCTCTGACGAGGAGAATACTTCAGAATATTCACACCCTCCGTCCAGTCAGTCCTCTACATTAGAAAGTAATCCCGATGTTCAAAGGGTCCTTCGTAATATTCATCATTCACAAAAGGTACATTTTATTTATTTTATTATCACCACATTTTACATAATTAATTTAACTAATTTACAAAATTCTTTTACATTGAAATATATTTTTATAATATATTAGGAGTATTTAATTATATATATACTTATATATACACATATATGTATTTTTCAGAGAAAAGGAATACATAATTGTACGGATTCTTCAAGTCAATCGGAAACAGATGAAGTCAGTGAGATTACTATTGCATCTCAACCAAACAATGCTAACATAATAAGGTTGAAAAGTAACGTATAGTTCGTATTAGCATCATTTTTAAATTTCATTTAAAAATGATTTCTAATATATTAAAAATGTCACCTGCAATATTGATCATTATTTAAGTAATCATGTTTCATGTATTCTTATTTTGTACAGCTTATATTACGTATTGCAGATGCTTGTCTATTTCAGGGTATTTCTTAGATTGTATCCGCCATGCATAATTTCTAAGTTAAACTAAATCATATATCCCCTCAAATATATTAGCTTGGGGAACAAGAATTTGATTATTTTTTTCGTTGAAATAAACAGAAAAATAATGAATTTCTTTTTCCCTCAATCTAATATGTATGTATCTATAGATCATACAAAAGAAAAATAAGAAGAGATCTTATTAAAATATGAGTAACAAATTATACATATATAAAGAAAAAAAAAGAAAAGAAAAAAAATAGGAAATGATATCAGGACAGAAATTTGAAATTTTTATTAAATTTTACTAGATTTGCTAAATTTTATAATACAAAACATTAAGTTAGCATGTTTAACTGGTTCAATTCACATTTTGTATAATATTATGAGTAACTCATCAAAGCTATGTGTATTTGTTTAATAATGTAATATATTTGACGCATTTCTTTTGTGACTAGGATCATATGTAGAAATGTATTTCATTTGTGCATTGACTTGAACACGTTAACAATGTACTTTTCTGCAAAT
Source organism: Mischocyttarus mexicanus (assembly GCA_023678845.1). Classification (NCBI taxonomy): domain Eukaryota; kingdom Metazoa; phylum Arthropoda; class Insecta; order Hymenoptera; family Vespidae; genus Mischocyttarus; species Mischocyttarus mexicanus. The sequence continues at coordinate 664,025 of JACGTP010000022.1, read as the reverse complement.
CAATTGTCAATTCATTTTGTTCCATAAAAAGGCATCTCATTTTCCTTTATTATTATTATTATTATTATTATTATTATTATTATTATTATTAATATTATTGTTATTATTACTTATTTTTGTTTATAGTTCCTTTGTGTTATGTAACGTTTAAAGATGATTGTACCTTTGTTAACGACATGGGAATTATTTTATGACGTAAGTTCAACCGATATGTATTGAAGATACGATTATAAAATTAGTTTCTCCTCCTTTAGCTATACCAAATAAACATTGTATAAACATTGTCTTTGGTAAGTCGTAATCAGTAATGGTACAATGCGATAAGACTTTGGATAATAATATATCCTGTACAAATATCTGAGTGCATTAACAAATTGAAATCATTCCAATAATTCGTATGATGGGTTTAACACGAATTTATTTTGTATAAACTATTTAAAACAATATATATTATATATATATATCACAATTTCATTATAAAGTAACAGCTCATACGCAAAAGAAATAAAATTAGATCAAATGATAGTACGTTGAAAATATTTTGCAGAGGAGCGCAGGGATTTGGCTTTGTATAAACAAAAACAAAGACGGATTAATGAAAGTATTTTTCACGAATAAATGATTAAAAGGAAAATGTTAAACAATAATTAGATAATTAAATGCGATGTAAGAAATATTAATAGCCATTTGTATGAAACGCGTCAATTTATATGAATTCGAAAAGATAGTTGCTACATTTAATACGTATACATATATATATTTATTATATGAATATATATATATATACACAGATATATATATATATATATAAACATAAAGTATAGTCTTTCAAAATAATTCTTGAAACATAGTATGGCATCTAATAAAATTTGGATTATTCGAAATATTAAATTTCAAATCTAATAAACGAATTCTAATGAATTTGTAATTAAATATTATTTCTAATTTAAGATTAAATATTCGTATATATATATTTATATATACATATATTATAATAATTTTTTTTTTCTATAATAATGATTGACAAAGTTGAATTTTGTTGTTGAATTTGATTATCCGAAAAAAAGAAAATTGAAGGAAATAAATCCTCTACAGTTGTTTCGGATAATTAACATTCTAGATATACGTTTTTACGTAATTCTAAAATTAAAGGAACACCAATATTAAAAATTAAATTTAAAAAAGAAAAAAAAAATAAGCTGAATATAAAAAGAGAGAATAAATAAGAGCTGATAAAAAGCAATATGTATGTACAATTGTCATTTAAAGATATAGCGCGCAGGTGACATATTGAATACTAAATACATATATATATATATATATATATAGACACACACACACACATACATACATACATTGTACTTAATTGTTTATACTCATTCTGTTTTCCAAAGCAGAGAAAATAATTCATGCATTTTTTTTTCCTAATTCTTAGTCATTGATCATTGTAGTCATCATCATTATCCATCATCATCATTAGCGTGAAATATACATTGAAAGTTCATCATTTTTTAGACTAGCTTACCATTTTAAAAAAAAATCAATCATTTTATATATATATACATATATACATATATATATATATATAAAATATTATTAAAAGTCATAATCTGAGTTTGAGAAATAATAATAATAAAAAAAGAAAAAAAAGGAATAAACTTTTGAACGATAGCGGTTTAATTGTATTCTGACGATATACTCATTCAGTCAAATTACAAATAATGAAACTATTAAGCAGCTCTCTTATACGCGTTTGACTGTATAATAAATAGAAAAAGAGTGGGAGAGAGAGAGAGAGAGAAAGAGAGTTAGAGAAAGTTAACTTTATATTTTACAACGTAAAATATTTCGCATTCACATCTATTGTACCTGCTTTGAAACTCAGATTGCCTTAATGACAATTATTATTATAATATATGTCTGTAAATATGGACAATACAATGTAGATTTAAAAAATAATAGTAATTTTAAGATTGTAGGCAAAATGTATTGATGTGCTAACTTGATTAAAGAAAGAAAGAAAGAAAAAGAAAACAAAATGATTTATAAAGTGTGTAGAAGTATCATTTCTATAAGAATTATATATATATATAGGTATATATATATTATATATATACATATATATGTTGTATTCAACATATTTATGCTGATAACTACATACATGTAATTGTGTACATTATCCCTTCCCATGCATTGGCAGCTAATTATTTAATTAAGATCTATTATTCTTTGATAATAGAAATGCTACAAAAAAATTTCATGTTATGTATAATAAATTTCATTAATACGGCCTAACATATCCGATTTATTTCTATCTGATTTTAATTATTATTATTATTATCTTATTTAATACTAAATATTTATTTAAACATTTAAGTATGGTATTATATATGGTACTATATAGTATATATATATATAATGATGGATACCATACATATTATTTTAGGATATTGCAATGAGTATTTGAAAAATTGAAATATGAAAAAAAAAATGTTTTTCATATTTGTATAAAAAATAGTTTGAATTTCTGTTAAATAATCATAAAATTATTTGTCGTTGACTCAATTCATACCCCAAGGGAAATTTTTTTAATATATTTTAATTTAAAAAAAAAAAAAAGAGAGATATATAATTATCGAACAATGCATCACATTATATTTTATTTTAAATAACACATATTTGTTTTTTTTTTTATTATTATTTATAATATCCATTCTTTAGGAATTATTTTTATAACATTTAACAGGGATACATGTAGGCTTCCTAATAATAAAAATTTCATTTATGTTTAAAACTGTTCACTTAAAATCGATAATTAACAAACTAATGTATAATATATCATATTAAAGAAGTCGTATGCACCATAAATAAGTAAATAAGTAAATGCCTAAAAGATTCAATGGTCTTTGATCACATATAATAATTCTATACATTGTAACTTACAATAGAGCATATATTTTTCTTGGTTTATCGTTTTTTTTTTCTTTTTAAGAAAAATTTGAGATACTTCGAGTTATTATTTACATTGTAGTTCAAATATGAACTTTGGTTAATAGGTACATGCATGAAATTTTTCGTTACTATTAAAATTATTTGTGTAACGTGCTATGTTCCTTATTAAGAGACCAAAACTTTGAAAAGAAAACTAATACATTCATAATAGTAATATTTAGATTAATAATAAATAATAAGTATTGATTTATAAAGTCTTTTAGTTATATAAATAAAAAGATTCATTGGGGTTAATTCTTACTTCTTACTTTAGAGAACAAATTTCATGATTACAGAATTATTCATTAATTTACCAATAAAATGAATTATGAAGAAATTCCGTTGTAGATTTGTATAAAGATGAAGCACTTTGTCTTAAGCCACTAAATAAAGATACAACTCCTTCTTTCTCATCTTCTTGTTCTTCTTCTTCTGGTAAGTACTCTGGTATGTTATCAATATCATTTGTATCATCTTTATGGGTCTAAGACAAAGAATTTTTTATTAA
>JACGTP010000022.1:634332-657260 GCA_023678845.1 Mischocyttarus mexicanus | reverse complement strand
CTTTGGTTAATAGGTACATGCATGAAATTTTTCGTTACTATTAAAATTATTTGTGTAACGTGCTATGTTCCTTATTAAGAGACCAAAACTTTGAAAAGAAAACTAATACATTCATAATAGTAATATTTAGATTAATAATAAATAATAAGTATTGATTTATAAAGTCTTTTAGTTATATAAATAAAAAGATTCATTGGGGTTAATTCTTACTTCTTACTTTAGAGAACAAATTTCATGATTACAGAATTATTCATTAATTTACCAATAAAATGAATTATGAAGAAATTCCGTTGTAGATTTGTATAAAGATGAAGCACTTTGTCTTAAGCCACTAAATAAAGATACAACTCCTTCTTTCTCATCTTCTTGTTCTTCTTCTTCTGGTAAGTACTCTGGTATGTTATCAATATCATTTGTATCATCTTTATGGGTCTAAGACAAAGAATTTTTTATTAATTTTGTTTGATCTTGTTACGTATACCATGAAATGAAAAAGAAAGGAAAAAAAGATAGAAAATTACCAATCTAACTAAAAATTCTTGATTGAGTTTATTTTTAGTAACTAGCCATGCTTCCATGTTTTCCAAACGTTCTTGTATAACATCAGCAATAAGATTAGCATTAACATTGTTCAATGTACGCATGGTAACACGTTGATGTTCCACATCTATCACAAGGGATATCAATCCCTCTATTCTGATCAATGTTGATTCAAGTTCAGATCGTGTTTCCTATTGAATATATTAATCATTAAAATCATTACTTGTAGATAACTTTTATTAACACGTTCTATGCCACACGTATCACCAGTGGTACACACAGACATTTATTTAATGTGTCAAAACATGAAATGGCCTGAACAACGAGTTGGGCAAAAATGGCTTGGCATGGAACGTGTTAAAGGGAAAGAGAGAAAGCTTACCGGTAATAAACCTTGTACATGTAATACAATAACATGAGTTTTCAATTTCTTTCGTTCAATGATTCTGCACCTACTACGTAAATTATATATTGGTGGTTTCATACGTTCAATATTATCTCTTAAATGCTGCGCTCTCTTAGATATATCTGGTTCACTTAATGAAAATCTGTTTACGACAGTGTCTAATGCTTCTCTTATTCCAAAGGTAGAGGTTATGTGTACATAGTTATCAGTATTTTTAATAAACAATTCCAATATATCTAATGAGAGATTGATAATATCTAAGTAAGGTACTTCGAGAACATAAGCTACATAGGACAAGACTGTTTTATCCTGTATAATAATCAAAATATATTATTATTTAACATAAATTGTATTTATCTATTAAGTTATAGAGAAAAATAATATGACATTGTTTCTTACCTTTAAAATAGTGTCATGGTTAGAAAAATCATTAGCTAATTTCTTATATGTTTCTAAAGTTACTCTTATTTCCTTAGGATTATCATATTCATCAGTTTCCATTTTGTACACGTAACGTAAACGGGAATTATTTTGTAAACCCGTGGATCACAGTAATGAAACTTAATGATTGAGAACATTCAATCTTCTGAAATTAATCAGAAATTATTGTTCTTTTTTGTTCCCACCTTTTTATTTTTTCACTCAATAGATTTGATGGTAATCAACAACTTACACTTTTTATCACTATCAAAATAAAACATAACGTGTCATTTAAAAATACACAGAGAAAGTAGTTTATTTTGTTGTTTATGTTGATTTTTTAAGAAGATAAACAAAATTATTTAGAGTATTTATTTTGGAGTAGATAATTGTTGTAATTGATCGTAGAAAAATTGTATCACAGAAAAACTAAGTTATAAGAAGAAAGAAAAATGTTTTATAAATGAATATATATATTTACTTTCTATTTACTGTTAGAATATACACGAATAGTTGACTTTCAGCGCCAAACATGCTTTCATCTTCGATTTCTACAGCTGTGAGTCAATCATTTATATAGCTTTGTCAACTTATAAAGATCTGGTGAAAAGGGAAAGTTTAGGATTACTTTTGTATGGACGGAGATAATAAAAAAAACATTAAACAATTGAATTTAAAAAATTAATCTGAATATTTATAGACGAATAAATTGTATATACACGATAATAGGAAGAAATTAAATTAATAATGATAATAATAATAATAATAATAAAAAAAATGGAAGACAAATGTGATTGATTGAAAAAAATTACAAATAAAAGTATTTAACTTGATTTACTTTTTGTATCAAGTAGTAGTTAATATGGCGTCTAAATTTTGGCTGCATTTGCATAAATTTCTTATTAACGATTTTCATTTAATATATTAACAAGAAAAATAAAACATGTTTAGTCTAATTTATACAATATAGAATATTAATGATATTATAATAATCGTTTGTTTTATTACAAATAATTTTATATAATACACAGTACATATTTACAAATAGTAAAATATGACATTTAAATTTTGGACACCATTTAAGGGTATAAAAAAATTCATTTCTATTTTTATTATTTCTAATTATTTATATTATATTTATAATAAAAATAGAAAGAAAATAAATATAACTAAATTTTTAAGTTTTATATTATATTATTAATACTTGTAATTTAACATAGTTTTAACAATTATTTAAATTTATGTAGATACCCTAAACAGAAGTTCCTGATAATGAAACCAGATGGCGCCAATGTTTCATAATTGGCGCGATTTTTTTTTCGCGGTAGTTTTACTTAACTCGCGCCATATGTGAAAGTTCCCTTTATTTTTCTCGGTAAAGTATGCGTTTTGTTGTAATAATTAATGAGTTTTTGACGATCGATGCGTGTCTTTGCGTATTTTCTGTGTTGAAACTTCTACCAAACAACGAGGGGAGTCTTCATTAATTATTCATCAAGTAAGAACTACTTTTATTCGTAATACTAAGAGATAAGGAAATAACAATGATAATACATTATCAGATGTATTCATTTATTTGTAACATATAACGATATGTTAATTTATTTATTCTATATAAATTCGCGTATTTTCATATGAAGAAATAATTTGTAATATTGTTCAAAATGATTTATTTCAGAACAAAAAAATTCTGATCTAATTTTATAAAACAATTTCAATATTATTGTACTTTGTAGAATGAAATTTAGATTAAAATTTATATTATATTATTATTTATATTATATATTATAAATATATATATTATATTAGGCTGTCAAGTATGACATGGAGCAAATTTCAATACAATTATATGTATTCTTTGCTCCATTTCATACTTGACAACCATTAATATATTATAAATTATTTCATTAATTCATATATAAAAGGTAAATAATTTATGCCTTTCAGTATATATTTCTTAAGATAAAATTAATTTTGTATATTATAATACGGATAGTTTGTTACTCCAAAAAATATTAATCCTTTTACTGCGATACGATTTCGGAATAATCCATCAAACATGAACGACATTTTATACGCGGAGAGACCAGTTAATTATCAATCGTTCGAAACAATTGACAATACGGTGGTAGTTCGTAGGTTTGAAAAAAAATGATAAAGTTCATATCGAATCAATCGGTAAAACAGGAAAGGTATCATAGTAAATATAAAAATACAGATCTCGTCTACATCGATGAACTTTTTAGGACGCATATTTACGTGTTTCTTAGTAAAAGGGTTTAAAATTCAATATCTTATGAAATATATATATATATAACAAATTTTTCAAAGATATAAATAATATATAAAGAAACTAGTATAGAACTTTTTTTACGATCTTTTAGAAAGACAATGTTTCAAAAAGCTATGAAAGTTTTATTGATAAGAAGAGGGTCATTCCGTATGCGGTGCGTCGCATTGCGTTTAGATTTTTGGATGAAATTGTAGGAGTTTGGTAGTAGTAGTAGTAGTAGTAGAGAGATAGGTTGGTTTGTTCATGGTGGGAGCTGTTCTTTGGGGTGGGCGTTGCTGGGTCGATACAGGGTGGATATCGTCGTCAATCGCAAGGAACGCACCACCAGGGTCGAACAAATATTCTCTTTTTTTTTTTTTTTTTTTTTTTTTTAACCCATACCTCGTATTTAAATATTTATATTATTATTTTCTCCATTATTATTTTTCTTTCTTTTTAATATTTTTTTTTTTAATATGTAAACACAAAAATAATCCATAGAAAATGTAATCTATTTAATTTAATTTGTTATTTATTTTAATTTTATTTCTGACCAAGATAATTAAATTTCATAATTATTGTTATATAATATTGTTAAGAAAATATCATTAAATTCTAATTAAGGGATATACGTTTAATTCAAATCGTTAGAATGGAGATAAAAGAGATACAAAGAGTAAAGAATAAGTCATTTGTAATCTTGAAGAACAATCGGAAATGTCAGCTGACATGATGAGACACGTGAATAAACGAGCTCTAATATTCTTTCTATCGTAACTAGACACTATCATTGATCGAGCTTTCATTGTAACTTAACTATCTTTCTTAATCACTCTTCAAGAAGATCCTCGAGGATTCGTACCTATTCATGAACCTTTACTAATGAATCCTTCAACTTGACGTTGATAAAAAATGTCTGTTTCAAACAGATAGAAAAATAGGAAGATGAGAAGTACGGTTATCGAGTAAAACAATGAAATCGATACTTTATTATTTCGTTATCAGTGATTGATATTGATTAAAAAAGATAGTCTATATTCTCTATAAGAATCTAATCCTTCAAAGAAATATATCCAATGTTTGCAAAAATTAAAATTTGATAGAAATTCTTTTATCTCGCAAACCAGTAAGATACATTTTTTAAACAAACATCTTTGAATTAAAGTTAGACAATTTCTAATTAAAAATATCATTTATAGGTTTGTTCAAATTATTTCTAAGTCAACTGTGTGTCTGTAAAACAGGGATCAATAATTTGTATAATAGTAATTTATTTTGTATTGTCTGATAAATGTTTGTTACATTCGTATTGAATATATTTTCAAGTATATCGTAATATACTTTTAAATATTAATATTCTCGAAGAAGGTATGACAATATGTAGGTTGTTCGCGCGCGTGATCGCTTGGAGGAAAAGTCAACACGGTACGTACGTACCCTTGGTAAATTTTCAAGTACGATGAATTTCCGCACGGATGCTGCAGTATGCATACATCCAAACGACAGACGAACTGTAAATAGGCATACGCTTTGATGAACAAAGCTTGCAAGTATCGAAATCGTCTGTACATACAACAACAACAGATAGGTTTATTCTGTGTAAACAGAATTTCAACAGAAATTGTTCAAGATGTTTATTTATGATCATTAATTTTTTCACATATACACACACACACACATGCATATATAAATAAATATATTTTAATTTTATTTAATATTTCTTTCAAACAAAAATTCATAATCTTTCAGATAAAATTTCATAGATTATTTGTAGCAAATTCGATGTTACCATTGACATATACAATTTTTAACACAGTCCATCAATATTTTTCTTCCTATCCTTGTTTCTTTTTTTTTCTTCTCATTCATCCATCTATTCTTGATCGTAAATAGAGTCATATATTCGATCGTAGACATCGAGTTACGTTTTCTCCAAGATTTATGTCGATAGGAGATCGAACTGAATGGCAAAGGAAACAAAAATAATAAAAAAGAAAGTTGAATATATATATATGCAATAAAATTCTATTACTTCTCTTTTTTATTGCATACATTCGGTATGTTTTTTCCAGAAAAAGAATTACAGTTTGTAAAGCCATCTCTTCATCTCCTAATTCATTATATATACATACACATATATATTTCTAAAATATGATATGTGTGTGTATAGGAATTGAAAGTTATGCATGTGTGCAAAGCCAATGATATTTTATGACAGAGAAATAGCGATTTTCATTTTATACTTTCTTGGTTCCTTCAATATGTAATATGCATAGAGAAATATATATATATATATAAATGTATATATGTGTGGTTATATATGTAACGGTGCATTAATCTCGTTTAACCATTGAACGCGTACCGATGATATGGATGGAATATTTTATTATGACATCGATGGAACGTTGATCGGCCCTTTTGTCAGGACACAAAAGGAAAAAACTTATACGATTAATTCTCTGTTGTTGACATATACGAGTACACATATATGATATATTATACACAATATGCTTTTATATTGATTATCTAAACGTATTCAATCTACTAATATATTTGATCAACTTACAAATATATTTCAAGTATAGAAATTATTGTATTTATGAAATAGAAATTTCTATATTAGATATTTTTAATTTACAAATATATTTAAAATATATAAATGATTGTATTTATAGAATAGAAATTGATATATATTAAATATTATTTTTATACATTATATGTTTATATGTTAGAAAAAGGAATATTTTTAATCCAATCAATGGTTACATTTAAAAGATAAAAAAGTTATATATAGAGTTAGTATACATACAATATTTTATTTCCAACCTGTTGGTTTAATAAACTTAACATATTCATATAAATTCACAAAATATTTTTATGATCAATCTAATAATTAACTTCCATCTACACGTTAGATCTATTTTCTATAAAGAAACCTTTTTAAATAAATTATACTTTATAGTAATATAGTGTTAGTATAGATTCGTATATTACGTAAAAACGTTAAAATATTGGCTTGAGAGAATAGCCTTGAAAATAAATTCCAAGGTATGGGAGTTGCTGTGAGAAAAATTGTAACAGAATTTAAGTAGGAGTATTATCGATAAACGAAAGGAACACGAATTTGTATTCCATCCTTGCCAATCAGCGAGATGCACTGAACGAGAACAAGGAAAACTCGAGAAATTCTTTTCGCCATTATCAAAAAAAGGGAGGGGGAGGGGGGGAGGAGAGAAAACTTTTCCCAACGATGACCAACCAAGTGGAATATGGTAATATGAGAAGTAAAATCTTTTTGCAAATGCCTTGAGAATTTTCTTTCAATATACTTTACGTTACTTACGTTATGTATTCATACCAATCTACACATAAGTAAATACATACACATATGCTTACATTGCTTTTATTACTCACCCTTTTACCAGGTTAGATGAGACCCATTTCTTTTACAATCATTTAACAAAAATTCTTACCAATCTATAATTAAATTATCTTTTTGTTATATACAATGGGGAAAAATCACAAAAATTACCAGAGCTACATTTAATACATTTTAATACAAAACCACGATTTTATTTCATACCGATGCTAATATATTTATTATATATTATCTCTAATGATAATAGTAAATGAACAAAAATTATATTTCATATATTTTAATATATATTTAAAATATTTATATAATTTTATTTATAATATTTGGACTGTCAAGTATGAAATGGAGCAAATTCTCAATTCAATTATGTGTATTTTTTGCTTCACTTCATACTTGACAGCCCTAATATATTAATTTATATATAAAATAATAATATATATATATTGTATTGTATATGTATTTGAAAATAGGATCAAAATGTAGAAACATTTATGTGTTTTTTTCTGTGTAACACATATGTGTATCACATTGATCCTATTTCGGAAATAATATTGTTCCGAGAGAGATCTCGTTGTTTCAAATTCAACGTTCAATGCTTCCTGAACCTATTAACAAGAGCAATTAGTATCCCTTAACGATGTTTCGTTAGCCAAATAGACAATAATTTACTTTCGTTTAATTGCTTATCTTCTTTCTGATTACTCCTTTATACATTTTCTTTTTGTATTTACTATTTTTTCATTGGCATTATTTATCATAGGTCAGTAGTTTTGGAAACATTCGTAAAATCAATAATTTTGAAATAAATTATTAGAGTATTTGTAATTAAAATATTTCTATATGCGATACCGAAGTGGTGGGTTTTTAATTAAAAAGAATATTTTTAAATACGTCATCGTGGATTTATTTATTTTTTCATTAAATATAAAATATTATTCGATTACATTTTATTTTATTTTATTCTAACACATAATTGGTTATATTTGTATGTAATAAAATATTCATATAATATATCGGTCATTTATTTTTCTCAAAATAGTTGGAGTAAAATAAATTAATTTAAAAGAAAAAAAAAAGAAGATTACTGATATCGAATAAAAATTAAATCACTTTTATTATGTATTTATATTTGATTAGATTTTAATTAAAAACTAGTTGAAGTTTCGTGATAATGCAATTTTTTTCGATGATTTCTTTTTTTACAAAATTTACATACTTCGACCTACAGTTTATAATACTCTTATATTATATTCCATGCCATTTTGTGCTATTATGAATTATTACAATTCACGCAAACACGCAAGTATGATACTTATCGTACGGCGAACTCACATTATTATTCATCGTTCTCTTAATATCGATTAAACATGCTTCTCTGGTATGGTGTAGAAAGTACAATAAATATTTTTTAAATTGTTTTCTTTTAACTTTTCTCTTATTCATTATTTTTAATATATTAAAATGGGATTTATACTCTGCATGGGTTGCAATGCTTAAATGTTTCAATGGAATGTCATAATTTTTATAAAATATTTTAATACAAATTTTCAAGAAAGAATTTATTAATTATTATTATTATTATTATTGTTCTGTAATTTTTAACATGTATTTGATATTGTAAATTAAGCTTATCAACAATTTCAGAAAAGAAATAAAAAATAAAAATGAATTATTAGAAATATTAGATCGTCCCATAAGTTTCTTCCTTTTAAATTTTTATATTATTTTATTAATATTAAATACACCATAGTACTATAAACAAGATATAATAGTATCGTTGATTAAAATAATATAAAAACCCAAAAAGAAAGAAATATTTTATACTTTAAAATAATGAAGAAACTTGTGAGATGAGCTAGGTAACATGAATAGGAAACATCTGTTGAAAATATAGGTCACTGGTAAGAAAAGTAGGTCATTGGTAGAAAAGTAGGTCATACTCTATTCAATGTATTGAAAGAAAAATAGGCAAAGTTGTAGTTCCAAGTAAAACGAGCTCGTTAAATTCTAAGAAATTTAGTATAGAAAATACAGTCCCTAATTACTGACTTAGTTAAGCGTTCAATGTTTTGTTTACGTTCGGTTTTCTCCGTCACTCTTCGGCCGGTGTCGATACCCGAACATTATTGTTTCTATTCTACGAAGAACATCGTCAAATTGGTATTTAACCTTCGGGTATGTTCGGTATTTGTCGATTAAATTCGTTTTTGTTTATCATATTAATTGGTAGTCTTCTTCGAGCGTCGGAAGAAGTATCATCGAATATTATTTAAAGTACGTCAATTTATTTCGCGTCGCGTATTACGCGTGTGTGTGTTTTTCTTCCTATGCAAGTGATATGCATAAGTGAGTCAAGTGTGTGTAGTGCATATATGGATGCAGTGCAGTTATGGATATGGATTATGCAGGATTGAATATAAGGGATCCCAAAAGTACATCTAAAGTAAGCTGGCCACATAATTTTAAACATTTTTTGAACATTTGATCCCTACTCCTGGTAGGGTTTAGTATTAATTTTTAATAAAAAAAATATTCCAATAGATAATCGTAACGTTTTAGAATTTTTTTTTTAACCAGTCATTGTATGTATGCGTTCATAATTTACTCGAATAACTTTTGTTTGATCCACATGATGATACGCTGATGCATAATCAGCTATATTTTAGCTACATTTCAGCAAATGCACCACTATATTCTTTTAATTATCTTTCAAACATTGAAATATTTCTTGTTTTATCTTTTATATACAAACGTTAATTGAGTTGAGTTTCTGCCGAATTGAAGAAAACTATATTTGTTTTGTGTTTATGTTAATATTTTTAATACATGCATACACATACTTGCATTCATAGTTTCATTGTTTCATATCAACATCATCGTAGATGGTTCGTTAAATAGCTTGATTCGTTGGAACTTTTATTTTTGAAAGAAAACTTGAATGTTTTTCTACCGACCAAACCGAAACTGCTGACACATTGTATTTTCTTTGACCCTGTTTTGAATCTTTTATTCCTTGTTGACTATTTTTGTTATCACTTTTTTAACAATCCTCAGATATAATTTATCATTATCATTATCATCATTGTTATATACATAACAAAATAAATAAGATAAATATAGATTCATATTCCGTTTGTAACAAGTATAATAATTTGTTTCTGATGATATCACCCTGCATGGAAAATGCTAATCATTTGATCCCAGGTTGCTGATTAAAGAACGAAAGACCGTTCTCGAAGGTAATAACTATACTAAATTTATTTGCATATTATTGTGTTAGTTAAAACTTACGCAGGATACAATTTTATCATGAAGGAAGATCGTTTCTAATCTTACAATTAGATTCTATAAAAATGTATCAAAACCCAGGGTTAGTTAAATTAATTATTTTAACTAAATAAAAAGAATTATTAGCATAACGATTATGTATATAACATTTAATATTTCTATATTATCTTATTTTCTAATTCGTGTATATTATTAATCGAAATCTTTTGACATACTTTTAATTCATATTCTTTCAAAGTGAGAATCAATTTAAACGAATCTTCTTCATGGAAAGTCACACCATGTGTTCGCAGAATTTTTTAAAGCATTTTTTAGGAATATTTTTTAACGACCAATAAAAAGATAAAACTCTTTTGAACTTTTTATAATATATTTAATAACATTTTAGTTTGTAATTAAAAATAAACAAACATAGAGAATATAAAGGACAGAAATGAAGAATTTGATGGGACAGGAATGATGAATTTAAAAAAAAAGAAAATGGATATTAAGGAAAAGAGAAAGGAAAGATTGAAAAAGATTATTATCTTTTTATCTTGGTTGGAAAGAATGAAAGATTTAAAGATTTGGGATTTTGTGGTGGTAGGAAAGGGGGTTGCTGACTGAAATGAAATCTTTTTCGGTATATCTACTAGGAAAGAAATCAGAGTTAGAGAGAAAAATAGAGTGTGAGAAAGAGAGAAACAGAGAATGAGAGAATGAGAGAATGAGAGAGAATGGGAGTGGAAAAGAATGAGTTAGGTGTACTAGATGTAGGTACTTGCGAGAATACGTCAGCATTCGCGAGGCCTTCTCTTTTATTCATGAGGACAGACGAAAAAGCGATCCCGTAGTGGACGTTTAAAGTCAATCGATCCCCGCATCGATGGATTTAAAGCAAATCCCAGTTCTCGGTCGCCACGACACCGGGTCATCTGTCATAGGGATCGTTCCATCAAAACGAGATATCATCTCTCACCTACCTGTCCTCCCGTCAATATTTTTTTCCTCTTTTTTTTTAACCATGAATTTACACGTCTGTTTCTTTTATTTACATTTTTAATTATTTGTAGAATACAAAAGTATTGGTGGTATAATATAATTAATTAATATAATTGATTAATATTGTCAATGTTTTATTTGTATTTTATTTAAATGGATAATATTAATATTTTGTATATTATTTTAGGTTCAAGGAAAAATAGTATTAGTTGTAGTATTAGTTATAGTATTAGTTTATTTTAATTTATAATCTATTTAGTTAATTAATATTGTCAATGTTTTATTTGTATTTTATTTAAATGAATGATATTAATATTTTATTCAAGGAAAAATAGTATTAGTTGTAGTATTAGTTATAGTATTAGTTTATTTTAATTTATAATCTATTTAATTGATTAATATTGTCAATGTTTTATTTGTATTTTATTTAAATGAATGATATTAATATTTTGTATATTATCTTAGATTCAAGGAAAAATAGTATTAGTTGTAATATTACTTGTAGTATTAATTATAGTATTAGTTATAATAGTATTAGTTTATTTTAATTTATAATCTATTTAATTGATTAATATTGTCAATGTTTTATTTGTATTTTATTTAAATGAATAATAATTATTTATATTATCTTATATTCAAAGTAGTATTAATAGTATTAGTTGTAATATTAGTTGTAGTATTGATTATAGTATTAGTTATAATAGTATTAGTTTATTTTAATTTATAATCTATTTAATTGATTAATATTGTCAATGTTTTATTTGTATTTTATTTAAATGAATAATAATTTTGTATATTATCTTATATTCAAAGTAGTATTAATAGTATTAGTTGTAGTATTAGTTTATTTTAATATAAAATCTATTGGCCTAATAAATACGAACTTGGTTTTTTTATACTTCTATTTATTTGAATATTTGTGGAAAAGAGTATTTTTTCAGATGTTATTGTATTTATTTATTTGGTATTTTTCTTATGGTATTTATTCTGCATATACATACAAAATTATTCGTATAATTTATATATCGTATTAATTAATATAAAACATTCTAAAAATTGATTGTTCGAGTGTAAGGTAGTATCAAATATATTATGTTTGTTTTAATTTAAAATCTATTGGTCTAATAAATACGAACTTGATTATTTTAATATTTGTTATTTTTCACATATTGTATTTATTTATTTTAGTATTTCTTTTTATAGTAATTATTCTGCATAACACACACGAAATTATTTATATAATTTATACATGTCGAGTTAATTTATTATAATAAATAATTCTTTAAAAATTGATTCTTTGAATATTAGAAGATGATATAAAAAACATATTATTATTACTTATTACTTATTCAGATAAAAAATTGATAAAATGTTGACAATATTATTTATTATTTATGGTTAATTCAATACCAAAGATTTCGTGTAAAAAAATACATAAAATTATTATTCGCATAGATGTAGGAGACGAAGGGAAATAAAAAAAAAAACCACAAACAAGTATAAGATTTTTATTTTATGTTTTAGATGATAAGAAGGACAGATCGTTTATCTAATACCAAATAACTTCTCAAAGTACTATAAAAAGAAGACAAGTTAGTTTAAAATGATCTCATTTCAAATCCTTCTCTTACGTTTTAATAAAAGTTGAACGATGGAGCTACCAAGTCGAGTATTATACCGTTTTACTGCTTTCAACAATCTTTCTTCTTCTTCTTCTTCGTATACACAATTAATCTTACTTAATTATCCATTTTCAATTAAATCCAAATATTACAGTTTAGTATCATATAAAATAGAAATAATATGAGAAAAAGGGAACATCTTTCGTCAGAGTTTATCATAAGAAGGAGAATAAGGTTCTAAGAAATTTCTGTTCTCTGTCAATGAGAAAAGAGGGAGTAGGATAATCGAGATTAGCAATGAGTTAGAAGAGAAGGGAGTGTTTAAAGAACGGGGGTTTAAATTACCTTACTGCTTGATGTTCGGTAAAATAAGTTTGTCTCACTTCGAGAGACAACGCACCGAACAAACAAAAAAATACAGAGGACAGATGCTTAGAAATAGACAGAAAATACGTACGCGTTTAGGTATGTGTGAGTAAAATAAAGAAAGAGGGGGGGGGCGGAGAAGGTTCACGAAAATAGGATAAAAAAAATAAGAAAAGAAGTAAAATAGTGGAATAGGAAGGGGTGAAGTGAAAAAGAGAGGGGTGGGGGGTAAAAGATAAAATGTAGTAGGAGGTAGTAATTTTCTCTTTCCCCCCTTTCAACCCTTCCCCCACTCCTTTTTGATAGAACAGAAAGAGACCTAAGAAAAGGAGAGGGGTTGAAAGATGGGGTAGTGGGGTGTCTGGGGTGGTAGGTGGAGTGTAGAAGGGTACACGATCGGGTGGGGTGGGGGGTAGTGGTAGAAGCCGGCGCGTTGTTCGGTTCTAAACGGAGTTGCGCCTGCGCATAGATCTTCCCTACGCACCAGCACGTAATGTCACTTTCGAGCCAGTCTGACGCCAGGCGCCGCGAAGCTATGACGTCACTGGTTCGCGCTTTGCCGATTAATTTTTCTCGCCAAGCTCGGTAAGAAAGAAGCTAACCAACAAAAAAATTAACAAACCAAACCAAATCAAACTAAATCAGCCAATTGAACCAAGATAAACTAAATCTACCAACAACCAATCCCCTTTTGCTTTTGATTGCTGCTGATATTTTGTCTGATAATGAATGAAATATCTCGTAATTTCGACGACTCGATAAGGATTATATTATTTTTTATTATCTTTTTTTTATTATTGTTATTATTGTTGCTGTTGTTATTGTTAATGTTGATCGGAGAATTTTTATAATTTTTATTTTTTAATATATTTTTTTTTCTATCAACGAGTATCACGTTTATCCTGAATTTTTCGTCTGCATCGTTATTCGTTATACAGGAGTAAGATTGTTAGAGAAAGAGAGAGAGAGGAAGGGTTAGAGGGTGACACAGAGAAAGAGAGGGGAGAGAGAGAGAGAGAAAGAGTAGCCAATACCGAAAATTCCTGGACCACCTCTATCGACTCGAGACGCAGTCCGATAGTCAAGCCAAGCAGTACAGCTTCCTCTTTCCGCATTGCGATTTTAAAACGCATTCGTAGTATAAATAATATTGTTTTTGTTAATAGATTGTTTTCTTGGTTATAGATTCTTTTCGTTTGTTAGAATTATTAATTACATATTGATTTTTTCATCAGTTGAATTTTTATTTCTCAAACGAAACTGTTCTTTATTCCTTTGAATCGTTCATTCATTCATTTCATTCCATTCATTTCATTCAATCCATTTCAATCATTCCATTCGATTCATTTCAATCATTTCAATCATTTCATTCATTAATTCATTAATTCATTCTATTTTTTAATACATATCTTTGTTTTTTTTATTTTTATTACGATTGGTTATCATCTTTCTTGATCTGAATCTTATTTCTCGTTATTTGTATTATTTGTTAAAATTATTAATCATTAATAATTATTAATTAATTCGTAGATTTTCATTTCTTAAACGAAACGTTATTTTCTTTATTTTTGTTCCATTCATTGATCGATTGGTTCATTCATTCATTCATTCATTCATTGATTGATTCATTCATACATACATTTTTGTTTTTTTTATTAATTGTTTTATTTATATTTATTTCCTTATATTCTTTAAATAATTATTTCTCATCCTTCTTGATCTAAATCTTATTTTTAGTTATTCGTATCATTTCTTAAAATTATTAATAATATTATTAATAATTGTTTTATAATTTTTACATTTATATTTCTTAGATTAAACCATTCTTTATTTATTTTGTCTTTTGTACAATTTATTAATTAACTTATTTATTTATTTTTTAAAGTTCCTTTAATTATTTATATAATTTTTCTGAATTCTTTTAACTGTTTATTATCATCATTCTTGATCTGGATATTTATTTTCAGTCCTTTAAAGTATTTTTTCAAAACCTTAACGAGTTGTTCTTCTCTCGACGACGACTACTATGACGATTTAAGTGGAACGTTGCCCACCCACATGATACTCTCTCCCTCCTCGAGTGCTGCTGCCACCCGCGGTTTGTCAATATCTCTCCTGCCTTTAGTTTATGAATAGAAGGAAACCTTTACGTTTACACACATCTACACAAAATCCTCCTAGAGCCAGAACACTACTCGCATAACTGTTATCGCCTTGATTGAGATAACCAGTTGCATCGATTTAAACCATCCCAAAAGAAAAAAAAAATAACAAAAAAAAATATGTTTCAATGAAATCTCGGTTTTCCTACATTCTTTCTTTCATTTTTATTTTTTTTTTAAATCTATCGATTGTATTTTTTTTCTATTTTTATTTCTCCCCAATTCATACACATGTATCGAAATATTTCGTTGATTTTTTTTTCATACCCTTTCTCTTTTTGTATATTTTTTTTTTCTACTATTACTACTACTACTACCCTTTTTTTTTTCTACTCCAACTATTTTTCTATTTGTTCGGAATAAGCACGCATCGTCGAATATGAAAAGGTACGTGCATTCGATTCGGAAACTAGGAAGCTTAGCAGCCTTTTCTATTCTTTTCAATTGTTATCTCGATTCGACGATAAGGAACAACCTTTGCTGCCATTTTATTTCGAATAACTGAAAAATCCTTATTTTCGAATAACATCTCTCTCTTTCTCTTTCTCTCTCTCTTTTTTTTTCTTTTTTTGTACTTTTTCTTTCGAAGTTTCTTTTCATTCATTCATTCATCCTTTTATTTTGTTTTTCTTTTCTTTTTTGTTTTGTTATATGCACTTCCTTTTGTAAACGAAAACGCATACACGAGCGTGCGCACCTGTTCGTGTCGTGTTCAGAAAGAGAAAGAGAGAGAGAGAAAGATCGAGGTCAAGGGTGCAGCACGACCTCGACCGGAAGTGAATCCTGTTTTACAGAAGATAAGGGAGAAGAGATCCTCTTGCTGAAAACTTGGCGATCTTTTTGCGATTTTTTTTTTGTCCTTCTGTCTATCTGAAGGATTTCCTTTATTTCTCTTTCTCTCTCTTTCTCTTAGATTCTCAGATTCTCGTATTCTCTTTCTTTATCTATTTTTCTATTTCAAGATTAAACATCGTAAATTATGTCTTATCAATTATCCAATTCAAACAATTATTCTTGAATCGTTTGGTTAGAAATGTTCATTTGAAATTAAAATTATGTCGTTTTGGTAGCAATGAAATTAAATTGATCTATCTTGTTGTGGTTTTAAGAATAGGAAATTAATTTCAATTTGAATTATGTTAATTTAGATGAAATAGGATGGGGATAGATTTGATAAAAAAAATATTTCTTTAAATAAAATGTATTAATCGTGGGAGTAATTAGAGAATCAATCTTAAAAAAAAATATAATTAAATTGTCTTAGAAAATGGTATCAATCAATCTTGTTGTGGTTTTAAGAATACAAAATTAATTTCAATTGAAATGGTATTAATTCAACAAAAATACCATAGGGATACATTAGAAAAAAATATTGTTTTAAATTAAAAAAAAGTAATAATTATATTGTCTTAGAAAATAAAATCAATCAATCAATCTTGTTTTATGGTTTTAACATAGAAAATAAATTTAAATACGATAAAGATACATTTGACAAATAATTTCTATAAATAAAATATATTCAGTTATTTAATCTTGGGAGTAATTAGAATCAATCATGTTATAAATATATATAAAACGATGACAGAAAAACAATTATTAGAAAATGATATCAATCAATCTTGTGTTTTAACATAGAAGATTAAATTCAAACACAATAAGGGATACATTTGACAAAAAATTTCTATAAATAAAATATATTCAGTTATTTTATCGTTTGAGTAATTAGAATCAATCTTTTTATGGTTTTAACATATTAGGTTGTCAAATATGTAATGGAGCAAATTTCAATTCAATTGTGTGCAATTTTTGCTCCACTTCATACTTTACAACCTAATAGAAAATTAATTTAAATTCAAATAATAATTCAAATATGATAGGATTACGTTTGAAATATTTCTAAATAAAATATATTTAAGTATTTAATCTAGGGAGTAATTAGAATCAATCTTAAATAAAAAAATAATTATATTCTCTTAAAGAATGATACTGTCTTAGAAAATGGAATAAATCAATCATATGTTTTAACATAGACTTTAATTTAATTGAAATAATTAATTTGGATACGGTGTAAAGATATTTTTGAGAAAAAATATTTCTAAATAAAATATATTTAGTTATTTAATCTTGAGAGTAATTAAAATCAATTGGTGGTATTATAATATTGTCTTAGAAAATGGAATAGATTAATCTTTTTATGTTTTTAACATATTAGGCTGTCAAATATGTAATGGAGCAAATTTCAATTCAATTGTGTGCAATTTTTGCTCCATTTTATACTTTACAACCTAATAAAAAATAATTATATTCTCTTAAAGAATGATATTGTCTTAGAAAATGGAACAAATCAATCATGTGTTTTAACATAGACTTTAATTTAATTGAAATAATTAATTTGGATACAGTGTAAAGATATTTTTGAGAAAAAATATTTCTAAATAAAATATATTTAGTTATTTAATCTTGGGAGTAATTAGAATCAATCGGTGGTATTAATATATATATAGAACGATGACAAGAAGCAATTATCTTCCTACCCAAAGAGTCCTTGAACGTCCTCATTAAAAGGAGGGCAATGAAAAAAAAAATCGTATTAAAAAATTTTTAATTACGTTTCCTTTAAACATCTTACTTTCTTCTAAATCTTTTCACCATCTTTTCTTTTCTTCCCCCTTTTTTTTTTTGTATTCTTCTTCTTCTTTGGTTTCGTATCTTTTCCTTTAGAGAGATGATATTTTATATAATAAGACGATAATAATAAAAATAAATTATAGCAAAAGAAGAAAATTTGTTCAATTTGAAAAGCGAATTCATTCGTTCGTATAATTGTTTTATTAACTGATTCGTAAAAATGAACAGAATCAAACGACTGAACAAGGTTGTTTAATTTCTCAGAAAATAAATTTCTTTTCTACGATTGTATTTTGTGATTGAAAAAATTAAGAAAAAAAAAATCAAACGATAAAGAAATATTTATTACAGTTTTAATAAACCAATTCATTTCGTAGAATTGTTTTTTTCCTGATTAACAAAAATTAATATAAAATTATTAGGTGTACAAATAAGTTTCCGCCGTTCTTATTAAAAAATTAAGCATTTGATGATTTTAAATGATGTAAAATTGCTTGCTGAGTTACTCCTAATATAAGTGCTTGTTTTTTTTTTGCGTTTGGCACGAATTTTCAACCAATAATATTTCTAATTCTGCGTATTCGTACACTTTCAGCCTTCCGTTACGTATTTTATCTTCGACGTCACAGTCTCTGTTCTTGAACTATAAAAACCATTCATGAAAACTTCTCTAACTTAAAAAAGCCTCGACATATGCCTCTACAAGCAATCGATGCTTCATCAGATGCAGATTTCTTTAAATTAAATAATTTAATCAAAAGTTCCCGCAAATGATGCTTATTCAGCTCAAAACTCGACATTTTCGAAGGAAAAAAAATATCTGTTATCGATACAAAATTACTAATATACCAAGATTATGTTATCGAGAGATGTCAAACCCTACGATATGACGTTTTACATGAGACAATTTTAACCATAATTTAATCATAAAGCCATATTTTGTTGTACGGTGGAAACTTATTTGTACACCTAATAATAATATAAAATTCAAATTACGAAGAAATTTTCTTAGGGTTTTAAAAATCGAATAACATTCTTATGATTTTGTTCTCTCGTGTCAGAAGATAAAAAAAAGAAAATTAATTGATTTCAAGAGAGAAAGAGAGAGAAAGAGAGGAAACAAGATTGTACAGTTTTCGTAAGTGAATTCTTTCGTATGATTGTTTTTGTGTGATCGTTTATTGGAGAAGAATGGAAAAGTAAGGAAGTAAAAGAGAGAGAGAGAGAAAGAATTCTCGAAGGTAATCGAGTCGTCGAAATCGAAGTAGCGAGATTCGATGAGGATCGAAACTAGAACGAGATTATATCGGGTAAAGCACCGAAGTATAAGGGATTCTCTACTGGCTTTTCCAGCAAACTTCTTCAGACGTCTCTCGAGAATCGGCCAAAGAAGTGTAACATCGCAACGTGAAATTATCCAAAAAGTTATTTCTTCTTTTTTTTTTTTTTAACCACAACTCCTCTCTCATACGTAAACTTTATTCTCAGAAAATATCCAAATTGAATTTTTCCTATTTTTTTTTTATGAACTGAAATAAGAAACAAAAAGAACTTTCTTTTTTTTCTATCATTTCAAAAATAAATTGAAAAGGAAGGAACTAACCGGTGTAATAAAAAATAAACTATAATTAATAATAATAATAATAATTAAATATTAAAAAAGTGTCATTGTTGTTGTTGTTGTTTGTTGTTTGTTGTTGTTGTTGCTGTTGTTGTTTGAATTTTTTAATTTTCTTGTTTTCTGTCCTGAACTTTTGAACGATGTGAAATTGTTTGATTGGATATATTTCGATCTAATGTGCGAATAAAAATAAAAATGAGATAGAAATCTCAAAGTGAAATAGGAAGTGAATATATCTTGGAAGAATCGAAGAAGATATAAAAGGAAGAAAAAAAAATAAAAAGGGGGTAAATCTTTTGATGAAACAATTTTTTCGAGTACGTACGTCTTATCCACGTTTCATCGAATTCGACTAACACAGATAAAATATAAAAGTTTAACAAAAGGATGCAACGAGAACGGTGAGAGTTATTTTTACTCGAGTCAAGAGAAAACATATTTACTACAGTATTCGGATATTCATCGTGAAGGAAGAAAACTTTTCCTTACTTGGAGAAGAAAAAGAAAAAGAAGAGAAAGAGAATAAAGGAACAAAAAATAAGAAAACGACGTTGGTTGTTAACGAAAATGGGCAAAAAAAATAGCAAACTCAAGCAGGATACTATTGATCGACTTACCACTGATACTTATTGTAAGTACCAATTATATAACATTTAATAATAATTGTAATAAAAAGATTAGAAGATAAAAAGGAAGAAACTAAGAATAAAAATAAATTTATTTTTAAGAGATAATAATTTTAAATAAAATTAAAATTGTTTATAATTATTATTAAAGTATTTTCATATGTAACACATACTTTTGAATTATTATTTTATATAAATTTACAGGGGTAGGAGAAGAGGAAGATATTTAAATAGAATTATAGGTTCAATTCTATTTAATAGAATTTTTTTTTCCACCTAGAATAATTAATAACAAATTTGTTAATAATTATTATAAAGGTACTCCCATATCTAACTTTTGAATTATTATTTTATATAAAATTACGAGTGAAGAGTGGGATAAAAATATTTAAATAACAAAATTTGTTAATAATTGTATTTCTACACACACATATACACACACACACATATCTAACTTTTGAATTATTATTTTATACAAATTTACAGGGGTGGGAGAAGAAGAAAATATTTAAATGAAATTATAGATTTAATTCTATTTGATAGAATTTTTTTTTCCACCTAGAGTAATTAATAACAAATTTGTTAATAATTATTATAAAGGTACTCCCATATCTAACTTTTGAATTATTATTTTATATAAAATTACGAGTGGAGAGTGGTATAAAAATATTTAAATAACAAAATTTGTTAATAATTGTATTTCTACACACACATATACACACACACACATATCTAACTTTTGAATTATTATTTTATAAAAAATTACCAGTGGGGAGGGATGAAGATATTGAAATAAAATCATAGTGGTTCTAAATTTAAAAATAGAAAATAATAAAATGATTTAATTAATAAATAATATTAATAATAATATAATAAAATTGTTGAATAATACCTAGGATTAAAAATCTTGCTGACTTTTTTTTACCCAGCAACATTTTTTTCAGGTTTATGAAACACCTCTTTTTATTCATGTTCATATTATTATTTTTTTCTTCTTCTCTTTCTCTCTCTCATATTTTGTTTCACGATTGTAGTGGTATAGACCAACTTCAGAAATGTTCCACTTTCGTATTGTACTCTTTGTCGTGTTTCCTTGCATCCGTCGTTTACCACGTTTCTACTCGATAGAGAAATAATAATGCAATGCGAAGAGTATACGTCAGATAGAATCGAAACCATCAAGGAACGTGTTTTCTCTTTCATCGGCTGAGAATAAGAAATCATTATCCGGTGATATGGTGTGAACGATCCTTGATTTTTTTTTACCAAATATCTATTGGTATTTAATTATAATAAAAACATTTCAATTCTAAATAAATTTAATTAACATTAAAATTGGTTTTACTGTTGGTACAAAACTCTTTCAACCAACCCATCTATAAATTTAATTATTTATATAAATAAAATAATAAATATTGTAATATATAATATTGAAATAATGTTTCAAATGTGATCATCGAATAGTGGTGTATAACAAAAATATCAAAATTTTTATTTATATATAATATATTTATTTAATTAATTTAGAAATTAATTAAATTTTATTGATATATTTCAGTTTATATATAAATTGCAATGATCATATATTTAAAAAAATTCTTAATATCAAATATCCCTTGCAAATTTAATTATTATTATAAGAATTTTTATTTAAATTAAATATATTTTATTTTTTATTTTAATTAAATATACTTTCTATATTTAATTTTAATATATTAATTACAACTAAGAATTCCTATTTTCATGTTACAATCTTTATTAGAAATATTTTCTTTAAATAGCTGAGGTTTAAAAGAACAAAATTATTTAGATAAAAATTTTAGTATGTCACAGAAAATGGATAGTAAAAGAGAATGGTAAATGTAACGAACAGACGGTGGTTATTGTTCTTAAGAATACTACGAGAGAATGTCTCAGAAAATGTTTACACTCGATGAACGTAGCCAAGAAACGTGGAGTCATTAACCAACACAATACGTTTAGTTATCCCCTTTAACGATCCATGTAATCCAGTATCATTTAACACTTTGGTTAAACACCCTCCTACGCTATTGGCTGATTCCTATTCGACTCATCCTAACGAAGGATTTTAATGATCCTATAATCATTTCATACGAATTCTTGAACAATCATTTATACACCTTTTCCTTTTGTTTTCTCATTTTTCTTACTTGTAATTAAAATACATTTATTTTATTTAGCTATGCAAATCCTCAAAACAGGATTTAACAAATTTTATAATAAGGGGGAATATAAAATCAATCTTTTTTTTATTGAAAATAACAACCTTGTCAGATTTTTTGGTTCAATTCATGAATTTTTTATTATTTAATTTGTTTAGTTTCCTTAGTGTTATTTAATTCAATGATTTATATTCATCACAGTTATTATTTCATTGCTTAGTTTGCTTATATTTCTTATTAGCAATAAATCATATTTATTTTATTAAATTAGATTGCAAATCCACCAATAAATTTTTATTATCAACTCAAACATTGCAAGAAATTTTATAATAGGGGAGAATATAAAATCAATTTTTTCTTAATTAAAAATAACCACTCTGTCATCTTTCTGTCATCGTTCCATCCATAAATTTCTTATTTATTTATTTATTTATTTT
>JACGTP010000022.1:621171-634324 GCA_023678845.1 Mischocyttarus mexicanus | reverse complement strand
AAGAATATAATATTTTATATTTTTTAAATAGAAAATAAACCATTCCTCTGTCACCTTTCATTCGATTCATGAATATTTTATTCTACATAGTCTTATTTAACGTACAACACCCTATTTTTTTTTCTTACCACCTCCGATTATTCTTATTTAACTGTGATCGATCGATTAGAATGATTATTTTATCCTGGAACGATTATTCTCTTCCCTTCCTATTTTTTCCTTTTCTCTCTTTCTTCTTTTTTTTTTTCTTCTTTCTTTTTTTGTTCGTTTACATGCAAGAGCCATATTTATCGTCTATCCACTTCCGCAGGTAGGGTGGATCTCAGGGTTGTTCGTATACCACAATATCTGCTAATATAGGCACCCTTTTTTTAGAATTGTGGAATAGGGAAGCAGTTAGTTTATTAAAATGATCGATTTTAAATGATACAACAGAGTTTTATTATTTTTTATTTCTTCTTCTTCTTCTTCTATTTTTATTATTCCATTTTCATCAAAAATACAATCATTTCCAATCATTTATTTGTTTTAATATTCACAATTTGTTTAATATTTTTAATACAATCTTTTGCTGAATAATATCAATAAATTGATTTTCTTCTTTAACGTGTCTGATAATTTTGAAGAAATGTTTCGAATGATTTCGATGAAATATTTGAGAATATTTTGTTGAACGTATTTGATAGTTTTGAAGGAAAATGTTTAAAGTCGTGAGAACTTTTGGAACACACTGTATTTGGAAATGATAGCCCCTATCAGTTAAAGTTCCTCGAAAATTCCTGAATTTCTGACAATACGGTTCAAAGATAAACTGGAGCATGGGAATTGCGAAAGGGAATGTTACAAAAAAAAGGAAATTAACTATAACATGAACTGGATCAAAGGTTCGTTTTAAACAACTAACTGAGTGGTACTATAAAGTATTTCCCTTTTTATACCAACAGGTTATTTAACTCTACCCTTCGTATAATACCATTTTATTAATATCTTATTTGAAATTAAATTAATATCTTTGTAGTGTGTGTTTAATGATATAAATATAAATTAACATTATTAGGTAATTAATGAATTACAATCCTATCGTAATGGTATCATTATTCGCATAAATTAATTTAAACGATTTCCAATATATATATAATTGTGAAATGTTCTATTTTATCTCAATCTAAAAACGATTAGTATAACATATGTTTAAATATACAGGATGGTTCATACAATTTATGCACTTTTGTAATTTCCAAAATATTAGTTGAATGACAAAAGATTTTTATATAAAAGTTGCATAGTTTAAAGATGTGTACATTATGTAACAAAATTTATATTTTTAATAAATGATTTTAAAGGTTTTTGTTTTTTAAATAGAATATTATATTTTTCATATTAAAATATGTATAATAAAAAAAGTATTGATTTTTAACTCTAAATCAAATAACTGAGTAATTTTATTTAATTTCTTGAATAATTTTCTTTATTTAATATNCAAAAGTTGCATAGTTTAAAAGAGTTTACATTGTGTACTAACGTTTATTTTATAATCTTGTGCACCTTTATAATTTCTAAAATATGAGTTAGATAACAAAATATTTGTAAACAAAAGTTGCATAATTTAAAAGAGTTTACATTTTATATTAACATTTATTTTTTAATCTTTTATCCACCTTTATAACTTTTAAAAAATTACTTGCAAGACAAAATATTTTCATACACAAAAGTTACATGGTTTAAAAGAAATCTACATTATGCAGTAATATTTTATTTTCTTTAACAAATAATTTCAACAATATTTTGTATATCAAAATAATTGTAAAAAAAATATTGTACATTCTTATCAACCCTAAACCAAATAATTAAATAATCTTGAAGAATATTCTTGATTCAATATCAAATGTGTTAAAGTTGAATTAAATAAACCGTAAATGAGTAACACTTCGAATAGACATTCCAAGGAATATGTTTTCTTTTTTTTAATATTTTCTTTTTTGTATACAATCCTTTTTGTAGAATGAAAAAGACGGAAGTGTCATAGCAAAAAGAGAAACTAGAAAGCTCGTTTTATTCACCACCGTCTGTCGATCCTATTTTCCATCCTTTTTACCCCAATCATCACACTCACAAGTGAAAGAGGACACGCTTGTTTCATACAATAAAATAGTATGACAAAAGGATACATACATGGTCGTGTTATCAGTTATAGGAGAGAGAGAGAAAAAAAAAGAAGCAAACTTTTTTTGTTCAAAAAACAGAGAGGGAATGAGAAAAAATAGCAATGAGGGAAAGACACAACGATAAAAACGAGTTTGAAGACAAAGGTTGGACACAGAGGTGGTGTTGGGGAAGGAAAAGGAAAGAAATGTACGAAGGGGGAACTTGAGACCCTCTTTTTTTTCTCTTTCTCTTTCTTTTCCATTCTGTCTTTTTATATACTCGGGGATCCGAAAAAAATCATGGATTAAATGAAGAAGAAAGGTGTTAATGGGGAATAAAGGTGAGTTTTTTTTTTTGCAATAAAACAAATCTCGTTTACGTTTTAATATACGATTATTCATAAATGTTACAATTTTATTTGGAAGAAAAAAATATATTCTTCGTTTTTCTTTTTACATTTTGCAATTTTTATATTTACAGTTCTCTCACCTTTATAATTTTATACATTTCTAGTTTTAATATATTTATAACATATTTGCATTTATAAATTTTTACAAAATTTTCCAAGAGTAAAAAAATTCAATAAAACGCAACACGTGTTTTTTCAAACCTATCTTAAAACAATCACTGTTTAACACAAAGATATGCTTTACCTTCCTTCAAAAAGAAAAGAAAAAAGAACCTTCCTGTCACGTTTTCTTTTGATCTACGATTTTTAGAATACTCGTTGTACATAATATCCTATGTACATATGTAAATACATATGAGAAAGAGTATATATAACCGAGCAATGTTCGTTTTAGTTTAACTATCGTTTCTGCCTACAAACGAGATTGTACCATCTATCCATACATACACACACATAAACATATATTCATACATACAACGATAGGGAAGTTTGTGGTTGTGGTAGTGGATTGTGGGGTTGAGAGGTTGGGGGGTTAGGGGGATGGGAGGGATGGGGGTAGGAGAACGAGGCGAGGACGAACAACGATCGATGTCTGTGCTTTTCCACTCTTTGGTCACGCACCTACGTATGCATACGATGAGAAAATTTAGTTTCAGTTCTTTGTGTGCGATAGTAGAACCACCCGTTCGACAATTACTATACCTACCTTTAGTATAGGTAGGCACCTTCCCCCTTTCTGTCTCCCTACAGTCACCCTTGTCCTCGTATCGTCCTATCATTCTCATCCGTTGTCCTGTTTCACCTTTCGTTCAACCCTCTCGTATATCCCCTCTCGTACACTGTCTTTCTCTTTTTTCCATTCCACCTGCTAAACCACTCTTCGACTCCACCTCCAACTGTCTCCTCTTTCTCTCGTTTTTCTGATTCCCCACCCTCGCAGAAATCGTTCCAATTTATTTTCATACTCGTACAAGAGTATCATACACTCTCTTTCTCTTTCTTTTTGATCTGCGATCAATGTTAATATTAATATGTCATGAAATTCATGAAACAGTAACTTCAACCTATTAACAATAAGTTTTTGAATCACGGTTTGATTTTTTATTAAAAAAAAAAGGATAAGCTTTCCAGTTAGAGCATAATATGGATCCTCTTAATGTAGACTATATTCCCAATCTCTCAAAGTTTTGTCAAGGAGGCCCAAACAACATCCATTTAATGCCCAAAATTATGCTAATATGACTGGACTATCTCACAAGTTGGAATATGAAGGGTCGTCGAGGCAACTGGACCGGTAATTGTTGAGCTACACTACTGCACGTGTAATATCTAGACAAGCTGGTCCTACTGCATCATTATCGATTGAACTTTCAAGTTCTCTCTCTATCTCTCTCTCTCTCTCACAAATTACATTTTTGTTTTGTTTTTGATAAACATTAAACTATACTTTCCAAACTAAATTGTGAAGAAACTTACTCGAGATAAAAAATATTACAAAATATTACAGAATATTACAAAATTAAATGTACGAAGTACACACACACGTGTGTGTGTGTGTGTGTGTAGTGGTCAATTATTCCCTTTAATACAAATAATTAATTATATTTGTAAATATTGACCGATAATAATTTATTAGAGTAAAATTATGAAGTTCTATGTAAAATACGAAACCTGCACAAAAAAAAGTCCACGAATTATTATAAAACGTTTATCAATGAAACGTAATATTGAATGTCATTTAAAAGCATGTATATTTACAGGTTTTAATTAATGATTTTAATTAAAATTCAATTTATATATTTGTTTCGTTAAATATAGTAAATAATTAGTCTTTCATTGGATTAAGTTAATTGACAATGGTACATGTGGTTTGGAAAATTATTCTTCATTCGTAAGAATAATAATTAATTATACCTTCTTTTATTTTTTTATTTTTTTTTCTTCTTCCAATGTAATAAAGGAAAACTCGAATAAATGTTCTGGTGGTAATAAATGAAGTACAGTAATGGTAATTTAGAAATTTTTACAGGTTGCAATGTATATTAAATCATTTCAATTAAAATTGTTGTTAGATTGGAGAAAGAGTTAGATAAAAGTAACGTAATTATTTATCATTTTACTCATATTTATATAAATATTTTATTTTATTGTACAGAACACAGGAGTATATTGTATTATATTTTTCATAAAAATATTATTCCTATAAAAATTTTCTTTTAAATATTTATAATATATTTATGTTCTATTTTTCTTATTTTAACAAATAGAAAGATCATATATTTCTCCAATATAAAAAATATAAAAAAATACTAATTAACATCAGAGGTATTATATCAATATTATTATTATTATTATTATTATTATTATTATTATTATTATTAATTATATAATTTATTATTATATATTATATTATATTTCTTAATTAAATATTCTATATTAAATATTTAAATATTAAATTTATTATTATTAATTTTTAAATAATATTTTTAAATTGCATAAAAAAGTGATTTTATTTATTTATTAACATAATGGAGATTTATATTCTTGTCAACTTTGTTATTAAAAAAGTTTATATACATTTATGTGTAATATTAAGATATAGGAGGAGTACCCATTTATTGAGTAACAAGAGAGTCATTTCTATTTTAAAATAATACTTTATGATAGATATCTTGCATTTTACGATAATGCTCGATTTTATGAGATCATATATATGTATATGTATATATATATAATACATTGATGACGACAATACCTTCGTACTATTTGAGAATATCGATCAAACGACCTCTCCAACATACTAGTTTTGTTGTCGTCGTCGTCGATATTACCAAAAGGAAGATTCGTCGTTTTCAGCTTTCTCAACCAAACATAGACGATTTTCTATTCTCCTTTTCTCTCTTTCTCTCTCTCTCTGTTTTTTTTTAGATGAATTCAATCCAAGAGATTCACTATCTCGAATCGAACGAATCCAACTTTATTTCTTTATTTGTATTTTTATATCGAGTAAAAATTTTATCGAGACATTAAATTTCTTTACGAGAAAATAAAAAGAAAATGAAAATAAGAAATTATTTTTTTTAAATAAGTAAAAAATTATATTAAATTTTTCTTAATTTAAATACTGACCCAAGGGTAAAAACACAACCATAACGTTTTATTCAACATGTAAAACCGAGTAAAAAGGGTAAGGGTAAGGGTAAGGGTAAGGGTAAGGGTAAGGGTAAGGGTAAGGGTATGTAACGTTAAACGCTCGTTAGGTGCTGAGAAATTCATATTTTCTTTTGATATACGAGGATTCTTTTTAGAAAAGAGCTCGACTTTTCTAAATAAATTATGACGAGAGATAGAAAGAGAGAAATTTGAGGAGAGTGAGGAGACTCCAAGAAAGAAAAAGAAAATAAAATAAAATGCGCTAGAGACGGAGTAGCAAAGAAAAAAAAAAAAGCAATATAAAAAGAGAAATAGAGAGAGAGAAAGAGAGAGAGAGAGAGAGAGAGAGAGAGAGAGAGAGAGAGAGAGTAAAAGAGCAATAAAAGAGAGACAAAGATAGTGGAATAAGTTTAATAGAAAGAGAACGATGTGGGAATAGTTGAAATGATAGAAAGAGAAGAAGATATAAAACGAATGTAATAGAGTGAGAAATAGATAGGAAATAAGGAAAAGAACAGGATGGAAAGATAAATTAAGAAATAGAAAATTAGAAAGAGTAAGAAGAAATACCAGCAATGAAAAAGAGAAAGAGAAAGAGAAAGAGAAAGAGAAAGAGAAGACTAAAAGATGAGAAAGAATGAGAAGGATGAAATATAAAAAAGATCAAGAGAAAAAGATAAAAGAATGTATTAGTGAGAAATAAAGGAATAGAGAAAGAAAAATAGAAAAGATAGGAAAAGGTATTAAAAAAAGAGAAAGAAACATAAGCAATAGGAAAAGAAAGGAAGAAGAGAGATAGAGAAAAATAGAAAAGTATAAAATTGGAGAGAAAAAGAAGGATGAAATGTAAAAAAGAAATAGGGAAGGAAAAAGAGAGAAAAGTATAATAAAAAGAGATAGAAAACATGAGAGGGCATGACATAGAGATAGAGAATAATATATAGAAATAGATAAAGGGGAAAAAAACAATATGAAGATAATAGTAAGAGTAAGATATAAGAAAATAATGGGAAAAGATATATAAAATTAAAATACATAAGAATATATATATATATATATATATATATATATATATAATATAATATATAATATAATATTTTTATATATTATTATAATATATAATATTATACACTTATATATAAATAAAAAAATAAATAAATATTATACATTTCTATTATAATATAATAAAAATATTATATATTATATATAATAATATTATAATATAATATAATATATAATAATATTATAATACTATATATAATAATATTATATATTATAATACTATATATAATAATATTATATATTATAATATAATATATTAAATCTTCCCATAAGTTTCTTCATTATTTTTCAATATAAAATATGTTTTGCTTCTATTGTATTTTATATTATTTTACCACACAATATAAACGATTTTATTACTATTACCTTATTCATAATACTACGGTATTCTAATATTAGTAAAATTATATAAAATATTAACAATAATATTGAACGTTAAGGTTCTATTGTATTCAAAACTTATTCTACCACTTTCTAGAATCCCTATACGAAATTATATTCGAACTGTGTAAACATATAGACTTCTAATCTTTATTTACTTATACACTTGGACACAGTGACATTTCTTTCTTTTACATCTCTTCCTTAGGAACTGTGCTAGCGTAAAGACGTCTCTGTCTCAGCTGGATATAATAAAATATATAAAAGTGTGTGTTTCTCTTTTTCTATAAACTCATGAATCATTATTCCCATTTCTCAACATAAAGAAAAACGAAGCAACTTATGGGTTTATATATTTTTACATTCATCTGACATAAGATGAAATATTTGATTAATCATTTTTTAATAAGATTATCATTTCTGTTATTGTTTATATCAAACCAATTGCAGTTTTTAATACAACTTTTAACGTGATACGAATTTTTGATTTTTTCTTTTTAAAATTATTTATGAAAATATTGATATGTATATATATTTGTATATACATCGTTAATGAAAATTTTCTTTATCAAAATACAAACACAATGCAATCTCTCAATCATATCCATTATCAAAGTGTTTTGTCATTTGAACAAGCTATTATCCAAACAGACTATTGCCTTATCGTATCAATATCGTACTTCCTGTTGAAATAGACATTGATACATACCACATATATACTATATATCTATATATATATATGTATTGTACACATATGTCCTACTATGCAAATAATTTCGAATGGTTCCATCTGAATTTGACATTTTAGAAAAGAGGTTTTGATTTAAAACCCTTTAGAAGAATTCTTTTTTTTTTATTTCTGATTGACAAATAACGATTCCAACTTATTGGAGATCCACAGTCTGGCTTGTTTTTCTTTTTTTTTTATTCTTCCTTTCTTCGATGTATCGATATATGTACATTTTGTTGAATTAAACCAATGAAAAAAAATTAACCAAATGTTATATTCGGTTATATTCTGTTATGTGAATATGATAAAAATAGAATTCGATTGTGGAATATTTTTTAATCGTCGTTAATTTTGTTTCATATTTTATTCCATTTATATTGTGTACATATATATAAATTGTTATTGATAATGGAATAATATTGAAGTAAAATTTCACTTTTATGACCGATTAAAAAAATAGAATAAAATCAATCTCGTGTGAGAGTATTTTTGAACGATTTATATGGGATGGGTTTTATTGGAGTTTTGTTTATCGCTAATTGTTTATATCAAATGAACTGATCGATATTTAATTATCACATAACAATAGTTGAATTTATCATTATTTCACGATACACGATTATTTCAAAACTCCACATAATTTTGAATACAGAAAATAAATCATTTCTAAATATTTATCATTAAAAAAAGATAAACAAAATAATTTTTCAAATCTATTTGATGTATGTGTGTTTAGAAAAAAAAATCTCTAAATTAAAATGAGATGAAAGAATATTCTTTGGTCAACCTATTCACGTATTTTGATTAAATTATAAAAATAAAATTATAAAGTCATTTTAAATATATTTTATTTCAATTAAAAGATGTATACATAATAAAATTATTATTATTATTATTATTATAAATAAAAATAATTTAAATTATCTTACCAATAAGATAAACAAATATTTATTATTTTAAATATATTTCACAATTCTTAAAACCACTAATTAATTAAATTAAAATTAGATGAAAGAATATTCTTTGGCCAACATATTCACGTATTTCGATTAAATTATAAAAATAAAATTATTATTATTATTATTATTTATATAATAAATAAAAATAATTTAAATTTTCTTACCAATAAGATAAACAAATATTTATTATTTTAAATACATTTCACAATTCTTAAAACCACCGGACTAATTAAATGAAAATAATACGAAAGAAGCATTTTTTTGCAATATTATCAAACTTTTAACCAATAGTCACGCGATTGTTATTCAATTTTGTTAACTTAATTAAATGAACTAATATTAAAGTTAAATGAAATTAAGATAGGGTGAAGCAATATTATAATAAAATAAGAAAACTTACCAAGAGAGTTATAACTATTCCGATTAAGATCGTACCTTTTTCAACTAACGAATATTGATTTCTCATTTACGTTGAAAACTTATGAGATCATTTTTATGCAAAAATGGGGCTACTGGAGGTCTGCGTTAAGTCGATTAACTTATTGAACATTCCTTTTTTCTTCTTTTATTTATTTCAGTTAAAAAGTCTGAGAAAAAGAAGTGAGTGAGTGAGAGAGAAAGAGAGAGACTGAAAGAGAAGATGATGAAGAGTGGTAGAAAAATATGTACATTGCAATTCATTGGAGACACGCTTCGAGCTATTTTCTAACCGTTCTATACTTTTTACTCTTTCTTTTCTCCCTTTAACTCTTTTAAATTCAGAAATTAAACATAATTTTTCCCAAAAAAAAGAAGGAAAATTAAAATTAAAATTAAACCAACCATCACACCTCATATGGGTACCTTTAATTATTCTAACAAAATGTTTTTATATGTAAATCCATGTCATCTTATCATTTTGATATTTTCTTTTAATTAAGTCCTCTATGAGAAATCTATCTTCAATGTTTGCTATAATCTTTATTCTGTATTTGTATTAGGTTGTCAAGTATGAAATGAAGCAAATTTTCAATTCAATTATGTGCATTTTCTGCTCCATTTTCAAACTTGACAAGCTTACTAAATGAATTTTATCCAATAAAATGACACTTACAATTAGTATATTTAATTTTGTAATATTCTGGTTGATGGAAAAAAGAAAAATTCTGAAATAAAATAAAATTAGATGAAAATTTGATTCGACGAGAGAACAGAAGCAAAAAACAAAATAAGGAAGGGAAAGAAACTATGACAGATTTATTTGTTAACTCGAACGAATTATTTATAGCTCTTAGGTGAGATAAATAATTTTCTTTTTTTCTACTGACAAGTTTAACTTTAATAAAACCCGAGAGATAGAAGGTGTTTCTTTTTTTTTTATTGAGAAAGATTATGGAAATGAAAAAATGAAAGATGATTTGTAGACGATCATTATTGTTGGTAATTATTTCAAAGGTTTGAAATGTAATATCCGAAGGTATTCCAATTTGATCTGGAAATGAACCTAATGTGTCTTCGAATATTTTGTGTGTCTCCCTGATGTCTTCTTCTATATACTTATATATATATATATATGTATGTATATATCATACGTACCGGGTGTCTCATTTTCAATGAAATATCATTGAAAGTTGTAGACTTGTAATGTAAGAAATATTTCAAATCAAAATTATATTTTTTTATTTTCAATCAAGTAAAGTGTTCTTTTCTTTTATCAATATTTTTTAATTTAGAAATCTCACTCTCTCTGGTATTTGCATAAATAAATATAATATAATAAATATAATATCACACACACACACACACTAACACGTATACATTATATTAATTAATTCTATATTATTTTGGGATAAATTTTATCATCAACTTGTTGTAGAGATTCTTCGAAGTACACCTAAACACACGTATCTGTATTTAAATTAGAAATTAATAAAAAACATAATAAATAAATAAATAAATGAATAAATGTAATCACACAGAAGTTGCATTTAATTTGTCGATACTTAAAGTACATTATTTATACGAACACATATATAAATTCATAATCATACTCATACATTTGCATTAATAGGATAAGAAATTAATAAAAAAAATAATAAATATATTATAAATAAAATATAATCCTACAAAAGTTGGTGTTTCAATTTTTTGAAATAAACTGAACACCTTGTACACTTGAACCCACACACACACATACACATACACATGTATATATATGTATACATAGAAAGGTACAGACTATATAAAGTTACATTTAGTCCCGAAGCAAAGTCGACGCAATTTATCGCTTGAAGAGCAGCTTAATTGCTCCTAATTGACTGAAGTAATCGGACTTTCGGCGTTTCCGTCATTTCCGATCGGATTTATCGACTTATAGCTTTGCTTTAGGTAGATAGAGACCCTCCCGATGTCATTTCTTTTATCCGGATTATTGGATTATGCGATTACAATATAAAAAAGAAAAGAAATATCGAAAATAGTTCAGTTCAAGTTGATCTTCTTATTTTTGTACACTAACTACTTGTTGGATTATTTAAAAATTTATCTAACACTTTAATTATTTTAATAATAATTACTCTTGTTTGTTTATTTTTTAATCATCAAAATTATTTTCTATAATACTTTCAGGCGTTAATCTGTAACAGATTCATTTTATAGGATTTAATATATTTTCTTTTGTTTTACTTTACTTTACTTTACTTTACTTTAATTTTCTTTTCTTTTCTTTTGGTTTGGCTATCAGCTCATGGAATTTTTTAAATTAAATTTACTGGCTTGTGTGCTCATACATGTATAATATATGAAGGTTCAAGGAGTTAAATGTATTCAGCCAAGATTATACGACTTTTTTTTTTCTTCTTATTATTATTATAGTCATCTGGTACCTTTAAAAGACGTATTCTTTAATGATTTAATCATTTCAGATAATGAAGTGTTCATACCACAGTACTTGGATATTTTAAATAAAATATATGAATTGTAGTCCAGTCGAATTAGCATTTTGATAGGATGCTTGATTTGATCAGGAAAACCATTTCTTTCATAATCCTATTTTTCTTGAGAACAATCTAGTAAAACTTTTGCACGTTTATTATATCTTTAGCTTAGATCTTTTGTAACAATTTGTTGATAAGTCCACGAGGAATTGGTCAAGAAGATTATCTATTTTCTAGTTTGTAAATGGTAATAAATGAAGGATAAGAAATAAAAAACAACTGAACATTATCGTGTAATACTGTTATTTAATGCAATTTAATGAAATTTTCTTCAACTAATTTTCGGTAAGTAGATGAATATTATAAAAGATATTACACGTTCATACGTTTTACATTTTTTTATATAATTATTTTCTTCTGTTAATTATTAATCTTTTAAGCAAAACTAATGTTGCTATTCTGTTTCAGAGTTTTTGATACTTGAAGAATATACTTTGTTGCTACAAAACTATTCTATAAGGAACAGTAAGAGTGGATTTGTCAAGCACAAATTCCACTACCCCACAAAATTCTACCACTATTAGCCATAGAGATAGGAAAGAGAGTTATCTCTGAGTTGCTGCTGTGCCTATCAGTTTTATGAGACTCCAGAACAATTTCAATGGTTCCAGCAGAGCATTTCTATCAGTTCGCAGAACAATTTCAACAGTTCCAAAAGTTCCAGGAATAACTACGTATCAATTTACTATATAATTTATTATATAATTTTTAAATTTATTATATTATATTAAAATGAATTCAATATTGTATTATACTATATATTATACAAATTAAATGTTCTATGTATAAATTTATATATTATATTAAAATGAATTCAATATTGTATTATACTATATATTATACGAATTATATGCGCTATGTATAAAGTATATATTAACTAACATAAATAAACTTTATATATACTAACTATAAAAATTAATGTATATATCAATGTATATTAAAAAACATGTATACCTGATCTTAATAGAATAAATGTTTAACATAAAATACAAATCAAAAATGTTATCTTCGAAAACCCTATCATTTCCACATAATTTCCTGAAAAAAAAAATACTTTTCCCGATAAAAAACTAAAGGCAAACAAAATTTTCACGTGCCACTTCTTCGTACATCATGTAATCCTGTTACAAATTTAAATTTTCGAGAAAATGTGCTATCAAGTATGAAATGGAGATAATTTTCTCGAAAATTTAGATTTGTAACAGGATCACATAATGTATAATACGAAGAGGTGGCACGTTTTCGTCAAGTATGAAATGGAGCAAATTTTCTCGAAAATCTAGATTTGTAATAGGATCACATGATGTGCAAAGAGGTGGCACGTTTTTCGTCAAAAAAA
>JACGTP010000022.1:514974-587546 GCA_023678845.1 Mischocyttarus mexicanus | reverse complement strand
GAAAAAAATTCTACCTTTTAAGCGCTGCGATATCTTTGAGAGAAAAAGAAAAAGAAAAAGGACAAAAAAAAAATAAGAGAGAAAAATAATTAATTGCTAAATAATTAAAAAATACTGTTACATTTACCGCTACTTGTACCGCGCTATTATTAACATTTACTATTAGTATGTATACTACTTAATACTACTACTACTATTATTACTACTACTAATACTATTACTATTACTATAACTATAACTATACTATTACTATTACTATTACTATTACTATTACTACTATTACCTATTGCTATGATACCATTTACTATACTTACAGCAGCCTGCGATACTTTTCCGTCTAACTAAAAGCATGTTATTCGACAGAAATGAACACGTGACACTTACATACATACATACATACATACATAATATACGTAAATGCATACAGGTATACTTGAATACAAATTCAATATATTACACACACATATACACATACATAAATACATACATAATAAACGTACATGCATACAAGTATACTTGAATACAAATTCAATATGTTACACACACATACACACATACACATTGATAAACATTAGTAATGAGAATATTGTATGAATGGTATTTAAAATGTATATACCATCATACAATCCACATATTCTCTTTCTCACACATACACACATATGTGTGTTACACTTTATACGCACAGGATAAGAGAAATAAAAAAATTAAGAGAGAAAGGTAATCACGCGAGATGTGTCGGTTACACACACTGAATAAACTATTGAAATAATTACAACAATTAACGCGATACTAACTAACAAATATACACACACACATGTCAAGATCTTTATTTTACGAACTTTCTGTGATAATTATTAACAATCACTAAATACGATGAGATGAGGTCACATGGGTTTAAAAGCAGAGCTGATTTAAGAAGAACTTATGATGAAATAAGAAAGAAAGAAAGAACGAACGAACGTACGTACGAACGAATGAACGAATGATAATACACTAATGAACAAAATAATAAGAAGAAAATTAATAAAATGGAACTTAAAAAAGAAAAAAAAATGAAGTAAGAATTAATAAGAAGAAAATAATGGTGAAAATGAATGAATGGGAATCAGGTGAGATGAAGTGATGAGAGGTGATGAACGAATTTAAAAGAACACATTATTTTAATTCGTTCTCACCTTCGTGATACGAACAGATATAAAAAATAAAAAGAATTGGAAATAAGGATTAATGAAAAAAAAAAAAAATAGAAAAGAAGGAAGAATGAGAAATTAAGCGATTTTGAGAAAACATAAATGCGAATAATAAAAAATAAAAAAATAAAGAAAAAGGGGGAAAAAAAAATGATGGCAAGACGATTACGTTTTAGAAAGCGAATATTGTTGTTTCGTAGTTTGTTGACGATGATCGATTCGATATTTTGCGATTATTTGAAAGCTGTTTTGAAAAGAAAGAAAAATATAGAAAAAAAACTAAGAATAAGAAGAATAAGAAGAAGAAGATGAAGAAGGAGATGAAAAAGAAGAAGAAGAAGAAGCTTTTGAATTTTGCAAAATTAAAAATCTCGATCTCAAAAAATACCGTTGCTCGGTTAAACTCACGAATAAAAAAAAAATCTAATATGCGCATTGTTATTTTGTATGGTCCCATGCGTTTTTTCTAAATGATGATAAAATGACGACATTCGTATACATATACGATTATGTATGTGTATACGTCTGATGAATATTAATAAAAATAATTTCAAGCACAATTTCATTGGACTAATTTCATTTTTCATTCCTTTTTACAATCTTTTACCTCCTTACTGAACCCTTTCGATTCTTCTTTCAGGTTTTTTCAATAATTATTTAAATAATTATACATTAATATTAATAAATAATATTTATAAATTATATATTGAGTTGGTGGAAAAAGTATTGTCAGGTTTTCTCCCATTGAATTATGGTTAAAAATGTGACATTATTTTTTCCACCAACTCAATATATTTCTATTAATTATATATATATGTATAATATTTTTTATTTGTTAAATATTTATTAATTATTGAAATAAATGACTACGTGCGTCTAATAAAAAAAAAAAAATACAAGGAACTATGAATACTTGTACGTGTGTTTGATGTTTAAAAACAGCAAATCTAGATGCGTTTATATAAAATAAAATAAAAAATAGTCGAGTGTTTGAAAAATAATTAATAGAAGAGAACGTTGCATTTGACGAGATGTGGTTAGATTATGAATCATTATGAAATAAATTCTAACACGAGAGTTATATTTAAAAACCCTTATTTTCAGTTCCACGAATGCAAATACGTGGATGCAGCAAAAGTTATTCGTGCGAGTAATGAATGCGTACCGTACAGTGTCCGGTTAAAAAAATATTCTACCAACAGTTACGATTACCTGTTAGAGATATTTTTTAATTGAAAATTATTTATATATGTTTAAACATTAAACTATATCACGTGTGAGGGGGTAAAATGTTAAAAAAAGATTCAAAATTAGATGTACCTTTGGTTCTTTATATCCAATGCTGCATAATCCATATCCATAACTGCACTGTCCATATATGCACTACATACACTCGACTCACATATGCATATCACATATGCATAGGAAGAAAACACTCACACACGTATACACGACTCGAAATAAATGATATACTTTAAATAATATCCTTGTTATTCCTTCCGACGCTCGAAGAAGACTAACGATTATTATGTAAAATAGTTACGAATACAATCGACAAGTACCGATCATACACGAAGGTCAATTACAAATCTAATGACGAAATGACAAGGATTCAGTTGTCGACAACAGCCGAGGAGTGACGGAGAGAAACGAACGTAAACAAAACATTGAACGCTCAACTAAGCCGGTAAGTTAAGGAATGTATTTTCTAAACCAAATTTCTTAGAATTTAACGAGCTCGTTTTACTTGGAACTACACCTTAGCCTATCTTTCTTTCAAAACATTCAATACGTATGGGATT
The DNA here is from genome assembly GCA_023678845.1 of Mischocyttarus mexicanus. Lineage (NCBI taxonomy): Eukaryota > Metazoa > Arthropoda > Insecta > Hymenoptera > Vespidae > Mischocyttarus > Mischocyttarus mexicanus. The sequence goes on along the minus strand of JACGTP010000022.1, from coordinate 584,554 downwards.
ATTACTATGTACAGCTGACCTACTTTTGTATCGTTGACCTACTTTTGTATCGTTGACCTACTTTTCTTACCATTGACCTATATTTCTACAGCTGTCTTTCCTATCCTCTGATGAATGATTCTTATTTTATTTCTTAATATTTAAATTTATTTATACATCGATAATAAATTATTGTTAATGATATAAAACTATTGATAAAACAATTGTTTAATGTATTTGAAATTTATGATAAACTTAATCTACAATAAATATACGTGTTACAAAATTACAGAACATCTTATTTCTTCCTTTGAAAATTTTACTAACACATTCTAGAAGATTTATGATAAATTCTATACAAAGGTACAAGAGGTTGTTACTTTAAAGAAAATTATTACCTAAAAATTATTACCAAGAAAAACAAAAAACTTCTCTTGGGAAATTTAATATACATGTAGTACCTCATATTCCTCTTCTCTCTCATCTCCTCCCCTTCACCCATTATGAATAATACCCAACAACATTGGCAAAGTTTAAACTACGTTTCTTCTTAAAACCCATCAAACAGACTTATATATACGCGTATATATTTAAAACGGTGTTAAACATGACCGATCAATTACTATAAGAAAAAGCTTTTTCTTTACGATGTGGACTAACTCGAGTAATTGCTACGTTCCTAACGCAAGACACACACATCTTTAGAAGATTCAAATTATTCGATACTTACGAAATGACGTGTACCTTGGAGAAAGCGTATTTTTTTTATTCTTAAAAGCAAATAGTGCACACACTTCTCAGTTTTCTTTCATGATACTCCCCATTCAAATAAAAAAAATAAATAAATAAATATGGGGTAAGGAAATAATATAAAGTGAAGTATGTTCTCTACAAAAATATATTATATGTTAAAATTTATATCAATGTATATTTCAAATATATATATAACTTAATAATATAATATAATATATAATATAACTTAATTAATTATTAAAATAAATATTAGGTTGTTAAGTATGAAATGAAGCAAAGAATGCATATAGTTGAATTGAAATTTGCTCCATTTCATACTTGAAATCCTAATATATTTAATATAATTAATATATTTAATTAATATATTTAATTATAATATGTGTGTGTGTGTGTGTGTGTGTGTGTTAAAAAATATTTATATCGATATATGTTAAAAAAAATTAAAATAATAAATATTTAGTCTTGAAAAAATAATAGATAAATTATTAAAATCGGTTTTAATCATCATCATCATCATTATCATCATCATTATTATTCATTTCAAAAAAAAAAATCTTTCCTAATTAGTCACCCGTATAAATGTGTTATATGTTTATGAGATGTACAATTTAAACGTATAAGTTTTAAGAAAGTAAGAGACTTTCTATCGTTTGAAGGAACTTATAGCTCTTTTTCTAAACCAAACCAAGTTGTAGATGTTCAACATGGAATGGTTGTTTGCGCAATATTTACCATTCTCAAAATCCTCCAATGAGATCGAGACGATCACTGAAGGAGCACGAACGAGAGTAATTTGACTCTTGAGAAGTGTCTGCTATCGGTCGAATCGGATCCTACTGTTTGCACGAGAGAGACCCAAGAAATGGTTAAACAGAAGCATATAAATACGAGTATATAAAGGAAGTAAATATATCTTAGCATATATATATACCCCATTTTCGTTATCGTATACAATAATTCTATATAATATAACGTTTGATATGTATAATCAAAAGATAACAATTGTTAAACTTATATTTCCAAAATATTACAAATATATTTATTAATTTATTAGTATAATTCAAATTGAGGGAACGTAGATAACTCAAGGCATAGAGCAACTCGTAATAGAAATTTGTCGCTTCAAAAAAAACAAATCTTTGAATCGAGTCCCCAGTGGGAGGTGCAGTTATTGAATAAAAAATAAATTAGATGTCTTAGGTGGGAAATATTATATATATAGTATAATTAAAATTAAAATTGTGATTTCTAATAGCACGATTTAATCGATAAAAATTAAATTATTATATACACATATATTAAAGATAGGAAATAATAATGAAATGATGCATAAATACATAATTAATTAAGAAATGGATATCAGAGATAAATACTGATTGGATGTAAATAAATATAAAACATAGAAATTTTGTCTCCCACCTAAAGGTCAATGACCTAAAAACATTTAATATATAAATGTATATTAATAAATAAAAAATCGATTTGGTAATAATACTTTCAAAAATATTATTAAGAAATAATACGAGATGTACAATTCGATAATAAAAATAAATTTACAAATAAACGTATGCATCGATTATGCAGATAACTTTATTCTCTTATGTTATTCCTCGATCTTAAGTATTTCTTTTGATATTTGATTTCGCAACCAGTGTGGTCCATCCCACAAAAGATATTTTTACTAATAAGTGGTGGGTGGTGGAAGAGGGAGAAATATGGGGGAAGCCTTCGTCGTGATATTTGTCACAGTAGGATCATTTATTGTAAAAAAAAAAAAAGAAACGTCACGAGAAAGTGACAAGAGGCCTTTTGTGTCGAGAGTAAGGTCGTAAAGCATATACTTGTATATTGTATATATATGTGTGTGTGTGTATGTGTGTATGTGTGTGTATGTCAATATTTTTGTGACGAAAAACCAATGTACGACGTCATATATAATATTTATCTATATACATATTTAGAAATATGCACAAGTGTATTGGGTGTAACAAAAGTTATGAATTTAAACAGAAAGATGATAACCAAATTGTTTAAAATAAATTAGATGAACTTATTTTGGAATTTTATATTTAATAAAGTAAATTAAATAAACCTATTGAAATGTGCATTATTTTAAATATATTTATTAATTAAAATATATCTCGATGCAATAGGAATGCATTCAATATTACTTTGATATTCCTCCTTCGATGAAATAAAAACATTTATAAAAATATCCCAAATTATGTTTTAAAAATAATTAAATATTTTTATACTATTAGGTTGTCAAGTATGAAATTGAGCAAATTTCAATTCAATTATGTGCATTTTTTGTTTCATTTCATACTTGACAACCTAATATATTGGTAGTCTAATATTATTTCTAAATTTAATATTTTTAATTATTTTAATTAATTTAATATTATTCATAAATTTAATAATTATATATATATATTAATAATTCTTTCAATAAATCTTATTTCTAGATCTTCAAAATAAATATATAAATTTATTTTATTTACAACCTATTGACCTAATAAATATATTTAAATAATACATTAAACAAAATATATAATAACTTAATAGAATTCAATACTTAAATTCAATATATATATAATTTTATCTATTAAAAATAATGAAACACATATAATTGATAGAATTGATTAATATATTTTTGTAAAAAATGTTAGATATTTATCAACACACACTGTATGCATCTATCACTCATTCTATAATATCTCTTTCTCTTTCTAGTTGTTTCTTTATCTATTGATTAATTACATATTTTCTATCTTCCTCTTACATTATAAGCAAACGAATAGGCAGACCTTTGCATAATACTGGCTGCTGCTGCTGCTGCTGCTGCTGTTGGATGCTGGGTGCTGGTGTTGCTGCTGTTAAAGCAACAGCTAGCAAACAGAACAAACGATTACGTGTTCCCTTGTGTAGTTTAAGTGGGAACACCAAAAATTGCCTTTGGCGTACTAGCTTTCTTTATCTCGGAAATCCTTCGTCAGTCGTCGGTTGATTCAAACGTCCCTTTCTCTTATAGTAATTAGTTGTATCGGCCTTTAACGAAAAAAAAAAAAGAAGAAAAGAACCTACTTTTGTTGCTTTTACGTTTTAACATGTACAAGTCAATATCTATATGTCATATTTTGTTATCTCAATTATACTCTGTTAATTTTATTACTTAAGTGTGTATTATTGTTCTTACATCATCACGAGGATCATTTTAATAGAAACATATTTTTTTTTTAATTAGGGGAAATGTATATTTAAAGTAATCGAATATTTCTTATGGGTTCGTTTTAATTTTCTACGATTAAATATATTTTTGGATAATATTTAATTAAGTTTGTTTATATAAAAATATATCATTCGAATATGTTAACAATGTATTTTAATTTATATTTTTTTCCTATTTTTGTATCGTTTTTTTGGGAATATTTTTTAAGAATTAAGGGACAAGGTATTTAAAATATTAAATAATTTGTTTCTTAAATTTTGATGGGTTTATGTAACAAGTGTAAATTTTGTATGATTGAAGAATATGGTTTTGGATATAAAATTAATTATATTTGTTATTTAAAAGTATATGATTCTAATATGTTAACAATGTATTTTATATTGTTATCTATTTTTTTGTAGTATTAATAAATTATTTAAATAATACTTCATAAAGATTTCATAAAATCTGAAAATATCAAAGTGAAAGAGCGAATAATCGTAAATGTTTCGTGAACGGAAAATTTCGCAAATAGATCAAATGGAAATGATCTTTTACCTTGAACTGACCGCGACCTTCTTCCTTTATGCAACATGTATTTTCTACAGGTAAAAGAACGGTGCAAATATTCATGCGCAAAAGGTGAATCTAAGCGTTGAAGGTATTACATGAACTCGATATTATCCTGTATAATCATCCTTTTTACAATTTTGTTTTTAAATTTATGGACAGTGGAATGGGGAATGAAAGGATGGTACATGGTAGATAATCAAAAATATGTCCCTAACCTTTTTATATTTTTTATATTTTTTTTTTTTTATTATGAGTCGACGTATTTTTGAGATAATTTCGTTGAGAGAAGCACATTGCAATTTTTTATTCTTTTTTATTTTTAACTATTATTCACGTGTGCATTTATACGTGTATGTATGTATGTATGTATTTATATGTAAGGGTAAAGTTTTATGTTTCTTTCATCATAGCGTAATTATAAACGATTTTAACGAGTACTACGTTATTTACTAAAGTTGAATATACTTGACACAGGTAGCACAGAGAATTATAGTAAAGTACAGGTAATTTATATAGAAAGGTTAGTCAGCTAGAATACAACCCTTTTGTCCTTTCAATTCTTATTACTTTTTTTTTTTTTATAAATTCACTATAAAATATTTCTAAATATGTGTTTATTTTCTTTCCTTATTTTTATCACGTCAATCTTATGATTTTATCTTTTTGATAAATTGATTTTGAGTTTCGAAAAGAAGTAAATATTTGGAAGAAACAAAAATGTTTAGATAAAAATAGTAGATAAAAAAAAAATAAAAAGAAGAACTTAGTGGACGCATCGAATAACGCATTGAATTTTGTATTACATCGTGAAACTTTCACTTCTATCGTCTATCTTCGTGTGCGCACACACTGTTTTAAAGGTCGTTTATTTCGCCAAGTCTATCCTAATTCTTTCTCACGCATACTTTAACTTACCCTGTCGATCGCATAAAAGGAAGTCCTTTCTTTTTTTTTCTAGTCATTCATTCATGTAAACGTATCCTTGTTTGGAAACGTGTATGGTAATAACAAAACCAAAAAAAAATACATTTTTGAAACGTGCTACTTGACGTAAGAAAAATGATCCATTTCTTTTAAAAAAAAAAAAAATATATTAAAAAATATTTGTATGGGAAAAATAATAATAATAATAATTGAAATTGAGTTGAAAAAAAATACTAATTTTCAATTTAATTTTTAATTACTCGAGATATGATTGTAATTTTATTTTAGAAATATTTTTCAGAATTATTCAATAATATCCAATTTAATTTGTAACAACTATTCGAACGTAAATAAATTATCTTTCCAAAAATTGTCAAAGTTTTATTTGTAAATGAAAATGATGTGAATTCTAATGCAAAAAAAAATATAAAAAATGATTGATGTAGAAATGTGATGATTTAGTGTAGAAAATTAAATGATTAATAAAAATATGAATGTTGTTGAGTAAGTAATAACAGAATAATTGAACAGATAAGATAAAATATTATCATCCCATGCGAACAGTAATTCCTTGTTATTTTCTCATTAACCAAGTTTAATATCGATCGTTCATCGTTATGCATTAACTATAGTTGAATCGACTTATCTCGTTTGGCAGATCTCACAAGTGCTGTGAACACTAGTCGCACGAACTTTACGTCTAATCCTCTTGAGATTGTTATCTTCTCCGAAGAGGTGGTACGAATAATTCACATTGAATAATTTACTTTTACAAATTAATAAACTCTGTATATATGATGTACAACTGATTAAATAAATATATGTAATATATACAATATATTGTGTCCCTTAAACGAATACTATAATAATTATATTTTTTATACAAATATTTCTTCTTATAAAACAAACATTTATATACAAGTAAATGAATATATAAAATTGTTTAATTATAAAGAAAATAAATATAAAAATATTTTATGTAGCAAAGAATTNTTAAATATTACTTTTGTATAAAACAAAGATTCATATACCAGTAAATGAATATATAAAATTGTTTAATTATAAAGAAAATAAATATACAAATATTTTACGTAGCAAAGAATTGTTATCTTTTAAAATATAAATATAAAGAGTGTACCTAAACGGATACTATAATAATTATTTTGTTTAGTTAAATATTACTTTTGTATAATACAAAAATTTCTATACCAATTACACTTAATTTTAAATAAAAAAATCTATACAAAATTTATCTAATGATGATAATAAAATATATATTATGGTATCCATAAATGATTACTATAATAGTATAATATCTTATATTTTATTTCTAATGAAATAAAAGTTTCTAGACATTGATGCAGGGAGTAAAAAAAATTTCAGACTACAGATAAAAAAAAAAAGAATTTGAAAAATTTGATCAACGAAATATTATTGAATTTAGGGTAACCATTTATGGACACCCCATATATAGAGATAATTCGAGAAATCGAGAGAGTAATTTTCATGGGTTGCGTCTTACTTAATTGTTAAATTCGTCTTAACTAACGTGGTGACTTTTTTGTTTTACTAAAAAAGGTAAAGAAATACTTAGTATTTACGATAGTATCGAACCTTTTAAAGAAACACTTTGTAACGACATAATCATTACAAGCAACATAACAAGACAATCATTGTAAATTCATTTTACTAATTGTAAGGATTATGAGATTATTCGTAATATCATTACGTATAATTAATATCAATAATAATCAATAATATCGTTCGTGTTTAATATAAAAATAATAATTCCTTTACTAATTTACGAATAAATAAATTTCTAATATTATTTTGTAATAAACTTCATAATCGTGATAGTTATTTTAAATATGACTTAGAAATGTAAAGAATGTAATTTAAGGATTAGTTTATTATAGAGTTGTATCCTTCGTATCAAAAGGATACTAAAATGAAAAAGATAATCTAATATTAAGGCTAGAGTATAATACTTTACCACTAATAATTATAACTTAAAAAATATTGGCACACACATGTATGTTTGTGTGTGTGTGTGTGCTTTTAAAAGTTAGGAAAAATTAGAAGTATGCCAAAAAAAAATAATAATTCTTATATTAATCTATCAATAAATAAATTTTTAATATTATTTCATATGAAACCCCATAATACTATTAGCACAAATAAAATTATATTACAATAATATAAAATAAAAAAAAAATACAAAAATGCAAGATTCAAAATTACATTTTATAGAAGTATGATCAAAAAAAAATAATTTCTATATTAATTTATTATAATAAATAAATCTTCAATAGAATATTATTTCTTATACCATAATCTACTATCAATAAAATTATACTACAATAATACAAAATTAAAAAAAAAATACAATTATGCAAGATTCAAAATTACATTTTATAAAAGTATGATAAAAAAAAATAATTCCTATATTAATTTGTTATAATAAATAAATCTTCAATAGAATATTATTTCGTATATCATAATCTACTATCAATAAAATTATACTACAATAATTAAAATTTTGAAAAATACAAATATGCAAGATTAGAAATTACATTTTATAGAAGTATGACCAAATAAAATAATTCTCCTATATTAATTTGTTATAATAAATAAATCTTGAGTGTAATATTATTTCGTATACCATAATCCACTACTACCAACAAAAATTATACTAAAATGCAATAATATAAAATTTTGAAAAATACAAATATACAAGATTCAAAATTACCTTCTATAGAAATATGACTAAATAAAATAATTCTCCTATATTAATTTGTTATAATAAAATAAATGTATAATATATAATATTTATTTCGTATATTAAAACTATGAAAATCGTGATAGAGTTATTTAAACTCCGACCTGGAAATGTTTTTAAAGAATATGATCCTCGAGATTATTTTAGTTGTACCTAAGTCCTAACGCAATTTCATCAGAAGATCGTTCCTTATTTTTTCTTTTTCTTTTTCTTTTTTCTTCACTCTCGCTGATGATAAAATTACGATGGCGGTACGGTGATGGCACCGTCTTTCTACAACGTGGCTAGGTAAGGGGGCACAATACCTATATAAAGCTTGAATGAAGATGCTCCCAGGTATTCGCTCTCACCTTTCTCATAAGCTAACGCGCGGTGGAACGCGAATCTTTCGCCGGTGGAATCGCGAGGGAAGATCAACAACGCTATTTATTCGCTGGACACACACACTTGCGCGAATCTTCTTTCTCTGTTTCCTATAGGATTTCACTGCCAGGTGAGCACAAGTTTCCAATCGGAGAAAATATATTCAACTTCCTTACTACGTGAGGTCTAACATTAGGTTACCATTTTTTTTTTGTCCCTTTTTATTTTAAAAATTCAGTTTTACAAATTTTCTCAAATTATTATGCATTATAAGTTAGTTGATTTTCTACTTGTTTTCTAAATTTATTTTATTTTCTTGATTGACATGAAATTATTCGTAATTTGATTTTTCAACCTTTCAATATAAAATGTTAAATATAAAACTACATTTCATTCGTACACTTCCTACTAATTTTTAAGATTTCTTCGTATTTGATATATTTGATTAAAGTGTCAATTTAAAGTAAAACTAAATTTAATTCGTATTTTTGTGGGACTGAGTTTCAAGATTTGTTCATATTTTGATTCATTGATCGGTATGTGTGTGTGCGTAGAATAGTTTTTTTTTTGTAGGAATAAAATATACTAGTAAAGAAATAAGAACAAAATTTGGATACATATTTGGAATAATTTCGAGTGAAATGTAAAAATAATGAAATTCATATTTTGTGCTGATTTTGAAACGAAAATTTTGGTAACTGACAACAAATAAATTCATATTCTCTTGCCTGTCATACGTAGAAAGCTCTTTAGGAATGAAATATTATATACTGGTTGAAATAAGGAAAAAAAAAATAATTTGGTTTTATGTATCTGAAATAAGCCAAGTGAAATGTACAAAATAATTTCATTTATATTCTGATTTTGAGATATTATTTTTATCTAACAAAACTATATTTAAACTATAACAAAATTAAATAATAATTAGTAATTTCCATATAAATTTAACAGTGCTTATGTGTGTGTGTGTGTGAATGCAACTCTAATTTAAATATTATTCATATTTTATTTGACATATTTGAAAAATTACAACATTTTTTTCTAAAAAAATAATTAAGTTTTATTTTTTATTCTGTCATTTAATTTATAACAATCACAACCATAAACAAATTTGATCAAAAATAGAAGTGTTACTCTTATATAGATTATATTTATTTAAAATGAAAATATAAAACACAGTATGGTCTGTTTAGTTGATCATTCAATGTTAAGTACATTGACCCAAACCCACAGAAAAATTAATCTTCCTTTTAGAAGAAAGATACTTTATGTACAAACCATGATTCGTATACGTGTCTTATACCATACTTCTTACTTCATGTGTTAACGTGATCAAGCGAGAGTGAGAGAAACCATAAAAAAGAAAAAAAGAAACAAACAAAAAGAGAAGAGACTATGATGATGATGATGATCGTTCGTTTAGTCACGTCTTGAAGAAAGTGAGTACATCATACACCACGCGTTTAATATATGAATTATTAATCTTATAAAATGATCAAAAAAAAAAACACAAGTATTTTACTTCAGAATTAATTTCACTATCATTTTAATATACTTTTTTTTTATTATTATTATAATTTTTCATATATTTATTTTTAATTATACACTTTTGATTAGAATTTTTATTAGATTTTTATTTAATTATTTTTTGTTATTAATTTGTGAGAATTAATTAACAATATTTTAACAACAACAAAGAATAATTTAATACAGTGTGAATTATAAATTTTAAAATAAATCAAGAATTTGTGAAAGTGTTAAGAAAAATAAAACCTACTATGACATTTATGATTAAATGTTTTATGTATTAATGGAAAAAGTATATAAAGTGAATACAATATAAAACATATTATAAAAACTAGAAAGAAATTTTCTTTTGAAGAATATTTTATTTTAAAAAAAAATAGAAACGAATAATAAAATTTCTTGTCAAATTATTATTCGATATTTCTTGTTGAATTTGAGCATAGTGCAATTTGTAAATAAATAAAATATTGATAAAAATTTACGATTCGTGATGTATATATACATGAAGGGGAAACATAAATATTGTATGTATGTACCATCAGAGATAGAAAGACAAAAGGATTCATCTATACGTACAATACATAAACACATACACGTACACTACTTATTGCATCGTAGAACAGAGTTTTAACACGGTTTGTTTCTCTAAAATATATATTTATTTTCTTCTTTTTGTTAAACGAATGAACAAGACGTGAGCTGGATTTCGTAAAAAGAAAAAAAAAGAAATAGAAAAGCGTAGCAAGCGAGTTTCGTTTACCGATGGACAACACCCATTATGAAATGCATAAAACGTTGTTAGAGAGAAAGAGAGAAAGAAAAAGGTGTTACGTGTTGCACTATTTTTTTACCACGTTATTATTAACTAATATTTTATTTTAATTATTTTTTTTTTTTTAAATTCATATATGCGATGTAAAGAAAACTAATTTTTATGAAGATTTTTAATTTAAAAAATAATTGAAATTAAATAAAGAAAAATATTATTTTATTATAAATAAATTTAAAAAAAAATTATATTGAACAAATATATGAAATTTGATATTTTTTTTGACCTATAATAAATTATTTATAATTCTGAAACAAATTGAAATTAAATAAAAAATATATTTAAATAATAATCAAACTTGATACAATTGCATTAATATTTATTTAAAGTTTTTAATTGAATTTTTTGAAAACAAACAAAAATATAATATAAAATTTAAATATAAATAAAAATATATGATTAAACTTATTGACACGATTCGTATGATAGAATTTATATAGAACAAAAAATAAACAGTAAAAGTAATTTTCTAGAAAATCCAATCTAAACCTTATCGTGGAAACTCGCGTAATTTAAACTACCCATTGAAACTGTTCGGAAAGTTAAATTCAGAAACACACAAGTTAAGCCAAGTGTGTTTCCTCCTACCGATTCGAAATATCCTATCGTCGATTATCCCCTAACGTCAAATTGACAAATTAATGGAATAATTGATTCTAATTATAAAGAAAAATCAAATACAAAAAGATATATATTATTTTTGTAATTAAAATAAATTACGATAAAAGATATAAATAACTTTATTATCCTATAACAAGAAAAAAAATATATATTTATTGTTAAAAAGTCATACAAGTATAAATCAATTTTGATTCAACAAAGCATGTACTAAAAAACCGAGAGAAGAAACAACAACAAAAAATATATATAAAAGATAAATTAAACGAAGGTATTCCTATTTAAAAGAAGAGTTTCAAAATACCTATTTCGCATAAATCGATAGTTGGCATTTAAGAAACTAAGTAGTTTTATTCGCATACGTTTTATATCGTACCTTAGGTTAATAGAAACGTCGAGAAATAGAGAAGAGAGTACATATAATATATGTTTTAATAATATCTAAAGTTTCGAAACTGATACGAAACTATTTGAAGATATTAAGTATACCCCTGTATATTAAAATTTACTTTTATACTTTAAAATAATAAATAAATAAATAAATTAAATTATTTCTATACTTTAAAATAATAAATAAATAAATAAAGTAAATAATTTCTATACTTTAAAATAATAAATAAATAAATTAATTAAATAATTTCTATACTTTGATATACATCACGTAACATTACACATATATTTATTTATTTATTTATTATTATTATTATTATTATTATTATTTATATGAATGTATGTAAAGAAAATATAATCTTTCTGTTAAACGGTTAGAGGAAACATAGATCGCGATGTTGCCATATCGTTCAACCACTATATAAAGTAGACACCATGTAAAAAGGTACAGTTGATCTGACCTTCTCGACGAGCCCTTAAGTAAAACAAATTATTACCTATCTGGTATCATAGAATATTACTTTATATCTTATATTACCTTATATTTTATATTACTTTATATTTTATATTCTGTTAATTACAACATTACTATTTATTAATTATTTCAAAAGTGAGTTTAGGAAGAATGGGCTTTAAATTTCGGTTCTTAGTTTTCAGGTAAGATTTGTATATAGAAAAGGTCAATGTTTGAATTTAAACGAAATTTGTAAATAGTTAACGAATAAACTTTGTTTTCAGAGCAACATATTGGTTTATTCTATCTAATAATACTAATAACAATTCGTTATAAAACAATATTCGTTATATGTATTTAATAATACATTAATACTAAGTTGTTCTGAAAATAATTTAATTGGTTTCAATAATAATAATAATAATAATAATAATATAATCATCTTTTTATATTCACATATATGGAATGCAAAACGTTTTAAACTGACGATGAATCAGATAAAAATAATTAATCCTCATATTAATACTTTTATTTGATCCTAATCTATTTTAATAGAACTACATCCTTTAGAAATTGAAATTACCAGAACGAATGTAACTAATTTTGAATCTTGTATTCATTTAACAATATACTCTTCATAGAGTATGTGTAGATAATTTTATTCACCTTTACATTGCATTATTACCTTTACTCTAATTAAAATCTAAATACGAAAAGATTTAAAATAATGTCTGAAATATTTGTTAGAATTTAAAATATTATTTGGAATTTTTTAAAGTAAGAATTATATTAAAAAATTATTTTTCAACACACGCTATTCCAATAATTAAAATAATCATAAAAATAATATAAGTAATAATTATATAAATTAATAAATTAAATATCCATATTAGAGAATCGATATTAAAACTAATGCAATTAGAAGAAAAAAAGTGAGAGAGAGAAGTGAAATTTAGGATGATCGAGATTTTAGTTTCACTTGAGTAAATAGTTTCGAATAGAATTTTTATATAAAAAAAAGAAAAAACAAAGCTCACACTTACACGAGTAGAAACACACAGTGAACTTTCCATGTCAAATATTTTTTGTCGATTAATTAATTCGATAAATCGCGACAAACGGTTGATGAAATTCAACGATAAGTCAATACTTGAAGTTAATCAGTTACGTATTAGGTATATTTTCAAGATAGAAACCACATATATGTTTTAAAATTACTATATATGTATATAAGAGAGTATGTATTTATATACTACTTTATATATATATATTTTACTTCTTCTTCTTCTTCTCTTTCGTTTTTAACAGCAATGAATCTTCCTTAACGTTCTTGTATGTCAGCGCAAAAGGAAATCAATGTCCTCGTGACCCAGACCTATCGAACGTAACAGTTTTCTCGGAGAGAGAGATCAAAGAGCGTTTAGGTAGTGTACCTCTCTCCTGGATAGGTTGACTAACTATACTATACCTAAAACTCTAAACGTTCACGACCAACTATCATCTTGTAATACCACTAACTCATCGATTATTATCTTCATTTGACAGTGAACTCTTCTCTCAATCCAACACTTTCCATTTTTATTATTATATAATTTTGAATCCAATGATACAATGAAAATTCACGATTGTGGTTTATATTGAATTGATGAAAACAAATAGTTGAATGGAGGAAAATAGTTGTATGGGAAAATCTGACTTTTTTTCCCATCAATATTTAACGAATATTTTATTTTACGTTATTTTCTGAGAAATTTTGGGAAATGTTTCTGGTAATATTGGAACATTGAAGTCATTTTGAATTAAAATGTAAATTATTAATGAACATACTGTGATATAAAATATATTAACAGTGAATATACTCTAACATTTTCTATTTGTTTGAATATAAATTTTTAATAGAATATAATAATTATAATTTATGATTTATGGTTTAATATTTTGTTTGATAAGAATATAAAATATTTTATTTTATAATATTTCTATATGCAAATAATATATTCAAATAAATGTACTTTTAAATTGTTTGAATTAAAAATCTCAAACTTCCTATGAACTATTAAAAATAATATTTCATTCAAATTATATTATTATTATTAAATAAACAAGTGTATTATATTAAAAATAAATTTTGTATTTTATATAAATGTCTCGTTAAATGAATGAAATGTAAAATATGAACAAGTTGAGATAGGAAAATGGTCTGGTAAAATTTTCCCCTTGTATGATTTTTAAACGTAATTAATTTGAATTTGAAAGAAGTGACGAGAGAGAGAGAGAGAGAAATATATAAAAGAGACGAGATTTGTAGATTTCATTTGAAGAATAATAATCTGTTTCTTGGTAGACGACGAAATGGGGTACCATCTTGAAAGGCACGCGCTCGTTATGAAACCGCGCTCGTAATTCAGATAATAAAAGAGCTCCTAGGCTTACTCGTTATTAAAATTCTTGAAAAATGTAACCGGTATGACAAACTTAAGAAAAGATGAAAGATACTTATAAGATATGGAAAATAAATGACAATCCAAACAGAAATAAAGTAACGAATAAAAAAGTTTCGATCTCAATCATTCAAAACCGAGTTGTATTATTTAAAAAAAAAAAAAACAAACAAAAAATAGAAAAAATGTATCGTAAATTTAGTTTAATTAATTTTATCTATATTGTTATTTTGAAAAGGTTAACCATAATAATTATTTACTTAAATAAGTATCACAAAAATAAGATTCATCTTACATTTAATTTGAAAAGGGTCAGTCAGTAATTGATTTAGAAAACAAGTATAATAAAAGTTATAAGATTAATTTTACATTTAAATTAAAAGAAAAGGATCATTTGAAAAAGGGCTAGTAATTAATTTACAAAATTAGTATCACAGAAATTATAAGAACAATCTTACATTGAATTACATTTATTTTCTTATTATAAAAATTACTTCTAATAATTCTTTACATACCACATTTACTCAAAACTTTGGTAGTAAAATTTTTAAATAAAAAATTAAGTCATTGTACAATTATTCTATATTCTATTGTAAAAAATTTGAACAAAGAAAAATTAAAGAAAAAATTAAAAAAAGGAGAATAATGAAAGAAATAAATATAGAAACCGCAGGAAAGAGGATCTCAAGTGCGATTCTTGCTTAATCGGTTGGAAATAGCGCGAAACCGCATAAAGGCGCTTCTTCGTCGTGAGGAGGACGCCTCTCGTCCTCGAGAAAGATTTCGCACGATAATTACAAGCTTTGTGAGGGTTCCTCCTCTAACTTCTGCCACCCTCCCCCTCTCGATACGATTCCCTCAACTCATAGTTACGATATCGTTCAGATACTCTAAGTCTTTCGCAAAGTCCTACCTAAAACAACCATTGCGTTTCTTACTCTCTTCATCCTCCCTCCTGGCCTCTCTTTACCTTCCCCATCTCTCTCTTTCTATCACACGAGTCACTAGGTTCGCTAATTAACACCCAGTCCAACTTAATTAACGTGCTTCTATTAATTTCATTCGCGGGAACGTTTCTTTGCGAACAAACCAACAACTTCTTTATACTAATCGATCATTCCGGTTCTTTTTCTTTTTTTTTTCTAATACAGTACAATTGTAACCTAATTTTCTATTTATTTTTGTTCATTTTTTAAAACTCGTAGAAAAATTATATAACAAAATTATATTTATATAAATATTGAATTATTTATTTATACACAGTTTTTAATTTTGTAATATTTTGAAATTATAGATTAATAAGATATTTATCTATGTGTGTATATATAAATAAATATTATTATATTGTAATATGGAGATAAAAATATTTGAAATATTTATTCTGTGTCTCTAATAAATTATATAAATATAAAAAATTGTACAATTAAAAATGAACAATTCATTTTATATTTATATATTTTTGTAAATATTCTTTCTATACATTTATATATTATTTTATATAATTATTCTAATACAATATAGAAGAAACTATATTGAAATTATCATTTGAAATATTGTTCTATTCCTAATATAAATATATATTATAATATAAATTATTAAGAAAATAAAACATATGTTATAAGAATCAAGAAACTTTAAACGTAATAACGAATTATCTTATAATGAATGATTTAATTAACTTCAAAAGTAATTACAATTAATGACAACGATATAACAAGAAGTTTTAATGAAATTAAGGAAATAGAGATTTAGTTTAAACTATTTAATTAAAATGACTTTAAATAAAGCGTGTCGAAACTAACGTTTATAATGAATATTTTTTTTTTTCAATGAAATTAGATCTAGTATAGTAGAAGTAACGAGAATGGAATTAAGTTTAGATTAGAAAGTTTAAGTAGTCTCGTAGCAATTGATGAATGAATCGATTCTAGTATCTGAATTTAACATTTTCTATCTCTCTCTCTCTCTCACACACTCTCTTTCTCTCTTTCTTTCTCTGTTTTATTCAGTTCACTTTCTTACTTACATTTAACTCTCTGTTTTTCGAGCACGACTTCTCTTTCTATGTTTCGAGATCATCTCAGATGTCTCCTAAGTTTGCTACATCTACGATTTGTGCACGCTTTTGCAAACTACAAGTTTACCATGAGCTGAGATCTTTTCCCCTTTCAAGACTACTTTCACCTTTCACCTTTTACACTAGCACGATTCTTATTCGATTCTTCTTTCATTTGACTTATCGAACTATTGTCCTAACTATTTCTATTATTTTTGTTTCCTATCATGATTCATCCCATTAGATATTTATTCGATAAAGTATTATTACGAATTATACTGTGACATCAAATTTAATACACATTTTTCTTACATTTAATATTTTTTTAATTTTTGGAATTAAAATTTATTGGAGAAAATTATACTCAATGTAAAAATGTTCTAACATCTTTTTCTTAATCTTTATTATTATTATTTTTTGTATAAAAATAATAACTGAATGAAAATACGCATAAAAGTAAGAGAAAAAAAAACCCAATGCAATAACTTTGATTATTATTCTCCACCTTGTGATTCGGTTTAAAAAAAAAAAAAAGAAATGTTTTGTCCAAGAGTTAGATATTAAACCACGAAAATTACAACTCATTGTATATCTCGTAACAATTGCGTATAAACTCCAAACGAGGGCGTTTATGCGAATTATTACGGTGAATTATCTTGAACGGTGGGGTGATAATCGTTTAACAGGTATTTCGTGAGATACGTAAAAGGCTCGTTTCGAGTCATTTAAAATTCGACATTGGTGGTTTAGATTTATTATAGATCCTAGTATTATATAAAACAACCTACTCTGAAGATTTTATTTACGTTTTATGACATTTTGTATTTTATATATACATTTAAATAATTTCAATCTTGCACAAACTATCATTTAAAGTTAAAACGTTACGAAATAAATCTTAGGTAGGAATTATAATGCAAAATGAAACTTTGCTAACGTACAATTCGTCTTTCGAGATCAAATGTAACTAATTTTTTTTTTTTTTTTTTTGTTAAGTATAAAATATCTTACAATCCACATTTTTCTCTTTACAGTTTACCATCTTCCTCTTTATTTCTCATCATCATCATCATCATCATTTTCATCTTTTTATACCGTTCACAAGATGCTCATTAAAAACAAGTTATCCTAACTTCAAACTCTTTTTGAAAGTAAACTCCTCGTTTTATTTCTCTCATAATCGGATATTTTCTCCCTCATATTATTCATTTTCAATCTCCGATCCGATTAAATTTTTTTTTTTCCCCCTTTAGATCAAAAAATATGTTTTTGAAGAGGAAGAAGACACCTTTGGGCGATGAGAGAAATCATTTCGAGTAACTAGATTTCTTTACCTTTTTTTTTCTTGTTGTGTTATATACGTTCATTTGCTTCAAATGCTGACGTCAACCTTGAGAGGGATCCCAAGCTAAGATTTCATAACTATAACTTTCTACTTTCGAACTCTGTTAGAGTCACGATCGTTGTTCAATCCTAAAGGGGGTCCTTGAAAATCATTTGTCTCTGAAACTTTACTATTCTTTATTTTTTTTTATCAAGAAATATCATTTCTTTTGAAAAATACTTTCATTTGGTAAATTTGTATGAAATTTCATTTTAATCAAATACCACTAAATAGATATTAAACTAATTATTATATTTAATTTAATTTAATTTATTTTTCAGCATAATATAACTCAATTTAATATTAAACATATAACACAAACAAACCCTAAAAATTTTTAAATAAAATTCTCCATTCGATATTACTTTTTCTAATTTTTAAATATTTTACAATTATAATCAAAAGAATATTACATTTATTATTTGAAACAATACAAAAGATAGACTATTTTATCCACAATTATAATTCTATAAGAGATAAATTGATTTCAAATAAAATAATGAAACTATTTCAAGTGTTCGATATTGAAATAAAAATTGATTTCAAAGAACATCTAATAAGTGAATTACTTGAATAGTATTTTATTATTTTTTCTAATAAATACTGTAATATTGATTAATTAAATTTCCAGATATAAACACAGGGACAATGTGGTGCAGTACGACGTTACTCGTCGTAGCTGTTCTAGGAACAACGATGGGTCAAGAATACATAGGACATGCCTTGTTCGTGAGAACGTCGGACGACGTCGTAGATGCTGGTAAGGGAGTTAATGGGAGGGAATCATCTCGAGTTTGCTCACATCAGTGTCACGATCCATGAAGACGAAAAAAAAAATATATATATATTAAATAAAAATAGAACAAAAGTAATCTATCCGAATAAAAAACCAAAGAAAAGAAAAACTAGAAAAAATAAAAATTAATACAAATAATAAAAAAAAAAAAATTGTTTAAAAAATGAAGGAGAAAGAAAGAGTGAGATTAAGATATGTTTGACAAAAAAAAAATCCTTTGAAATCCATTAGCACGCTCGAGAGTCCAGCGAGCCGCACCAGGGTCGGCTGCAGACGTGATGGCACAAAATATCCTAGAGTGGATTCAAGGGATCTACCGACAGGGCGCACGTAAAAGTAGGTTCTCCTTTCGACAAGCGAGAGGAAAACGGCGAGTTCTCTAAATCACACACACATCATACACAGATACACACAATCATCATTATATTACTTTTTACAACTCTCATTAATCATTTTTATCTTTATATCTTTTATTTATCGTACAATCTTGCCTACATATACCAGGTATAATAAATGTATATTTATCTATCGAAACTTACATTTTAATCAAATTTCACATTCATAATGTGCACATACAAAACGCATAGCATAACAGCACACATACATACACGCACGCGTACACGTACAAATATTATGCACATATGTAAAAAGAAAAATCACGATTCACTGATCGATTTTGCTTATTATTAACATTCTAAATAATAATTCTTCAATCTCAGCTATCTCACCGTGCCGATCTACAAGACGAATCGGTGCGTTCTTCGATGACAATGGGGGAAGCATCGAAATATCAACGAAATTCCAATTACTCGTTGATCAACTCGCGTTACAGTTCCTTTTTTTTTTCATTTCATTTTCCTTTATTACATTTTTGTATACTTTAACCATTAGATTATCCGGAAAAGTTATATATTGATTTATTTGATATCAAATATATTAACCCTTAATAATTGGTTTTTTTTTATTAAAAATAAATCAATACTCTCTTAAAAAAAAAATACTTTTCAGAGAACTAAATGTATATAGATAATCGAAGTTATTTATAAAAATAACAAGTATTTTCTTTCTCGATGAGTTTGCATATTTTTTCAGTACGTCAACAATCGGACAACGCTTACCTGCCACCCTATAGTACACAAAGACCTCCGGAAAAGCCTCGACCTTTTCAACCAGCAACCAACAACCATCCACAACAGCAAGAATCATCATATTCTCCGAGCCAGAACGAAGTGACCAATTATCCTTATCAAGGACCATCATCCTTGTACACCCCATCTAACCAACCCTCATTTTCCATATCTCCTCAAAGTGACACTTCTTCTTCCTCTTCTTCTTCTTCTTATGGTTTATCAACCCCAAACACTCTTTACGGCTCACCAACCAGTTTACGTCCATCCTCAACTTACATACCTCAAACCAATTATGGCAGTTCTCCTACATTTAATCCACGACCACCCCAACCATCTTACGGTCCAGGTTCTTCAACATTTCCACCATTCGGTGGTACAACTGGATCCAGTGGTTCTACGAGTCCAAGACCTGGAACTTTTCCTTCTTCCACACCATCAACAGCATTTTCTTCGACCTATTTACCACCGCAATATACTGGATTCCCGTCTAGCAATCCAAGGTATAAATATGTATACATCAAGAATAATGATTGTATTTTTTAATAGACTTTGGGGCAATTTCAAACTAGCTACTTAACTTTTTTACCCCTTATGTATACTTTTCTTCTAAGCTTTATTGCCCCAGTACACGCGATACGAATGAAAAGAATATAACCAAGCTGTTGCATAAGCTGACTTTGAAAGAGTATTAAATGATATTCCAGAGTTAAATCGACGATGCAATTGCTCTTGGGTCCGATGACGTAATAATACTTGCAAGATAATAAAACGTTTTGTAATTTTCTTTCTCTTCTTTTGTTTTATTTCTTTTTGTTTTAACAGCACACCGAGACCATCGTCTACGTCATTACCACCTAAAGTATCACAACCAGTCGGTGGTTATCCTTCACAACCAGGTGGTTTCTCTACCACTTATTTACCACCAAAAACTAGTGCTTTTCCTTCAAGTACACCAACTACAAGACCATTCACATCTTCTTCTCCGTCAGCCGGTTACCCATCTCCTTCTGGTTTTACAACTTCCTATGGGTACACTACTCAACGACCTGGTTTCTCATCAACTGGTACTGGTGCTAGTAGCATTTACAGTTCTCAAGGTGGTTACGTTTCTCAACCATCCCCTATACCAAGTTTCCCAACACCCGTTTCGACAGGGACCGTAGATGGTTCTGTTGGTTACACTTATTCAACACCTGGTGGATCACCTTCCCCACCTTTCCCAACACCCATCGAAAGTACAACTGGTGGAACTGGGGGAACTGGGGGAACTGGGGGAACTGGGGTAACTGGGGGAACTGGTAAGATGATTCTTCTTTTCCCTTTTATTTCTTCTATTTTATTTTTCATAATTTCGTTTATCCTTTTCGTAATATATCTCGTGCAGGAACAACGCAAACTGGTGAGGTTGACGATGATCTCAAACATCCACCGCATATTCATAATATTTCGGTTGAATGTGGCAAGACCATGATGACGATCAATATTGAATTTAATCGTGCTTTCGACGGCGTTATTTATTCCAAGGTAACATTTCTATTACATTTTCTCGTATAAATAATATTGTGGAAATATTTTAATAACATCAGAGTATGTTTTTGGTATTTTTTGTTTGCTTTTTTTTAGGGTTTCTTCATGAATCCGGATTGTAGATACGTCGAACAAAATTCTGGAAAAACGGAATACTCTTTTACAGTTAGCTTGGATTCTTGTGGTACACAATTTATCAATGATTTTGAAGGTGAAGCAGGTCAAGCTTATCTCGAAAATGTCTTGGTCTTGCAGGTTCGTTTTCTTATTATCATAATAAATAATTATTAATAATTTGAATAGCATGGATAGTATTTATTCTTCTATTATCAGACATTCAAAATGAAATCTTTACAGAACGAGCCAGGTATACAAGAAGTCTGGGATACTGTAAGAAGAGTACGTTGTCTTTGGGAGGGTAACATCAATAAGGCCCTTTCGGTTAATTTATCGGTAGATATGTT
This sequence comes from Mischocyttarus mexicanus, assembly GCA_023678845.1. Classification (NCBI taxonomy): domain Eukaryota; kingdom Metazoa; phylum Arthropoda; class Insecta; order Hymenoptera; family Vespidae; genus Mischocyttarus; species Mischocyttarus mexicanus. Next base: position 562,359 of record JACGTP010000022.1, on the reverse strand, counting down.
AAATCAAGAAATCGTTACGTTTAGTGGTGATACTGCGGTTGCCAAATTAGATATACAAATTGGTAAAGGTCCGTTTGCTCCTATAGCAGATGGTTTAGTCAAAATTGGAGAAACTATGACACTGGTTGTAACTGTTGAAGGTGATCCAGCTTTTGATCTTCAGGTAAATGTACTTTAAATAGACATTTTATTTTCTCTATTTACTCGAGCGCAGTATTTTTTTTTATTAATTAATTCTAAGAATTCTCTTTTCTCTGACAATTAATTATCGGTTCGTCAATGATTTTTGTTTTTTAATTATTCGTTAAATAAATCATTAATGAACTATTTTTCGTAGATATATACATAAATTAATAAAAACATAAACAAAATTCTAATTTAATTATTATCATTAATTTATTTTATTAATGTTTTTTTTTTTAGGTACGCGATTGTATTGCACGAGACGAAAGTTCTACGAATACTTTACAACTGACAGATGAACGTGGTTGTATATTAAAACCAAAATTATTCGGTGCATTTCAAAAAACAAACGATACCGGTAACACTGGTGCATCGATTATAGCTTACGCATTTTTCCAAGCTTTTAAATTTCCCGACGTGATGGATTTATTCATCGAATGTAACGTCGAACTATGTAAAACTGATTGTCAAGCTTGTCCAGAATCAAATCAAGTTAGTATCAGAATTGCATTAATATATTATACTACGTATCCAGCATTTCTCAATCCACATGGGGTTGCAGCCATCATATTGAATTAATTTCATTCTTTAATAAAATCCCATAAAATAATTGAAAATAAATTTACAAAAAAGATGTAAGAAAGTAATTAATTGGTAAAGAATTTTTTCCAAATTCTAATATAAAATATTCTTACAAATTTGTATAAATACTGTTACTTTAGAGATTATTAAATTATTTACAATTCTTTTCATTCAAACACATTAAAGTACTATAGCAAACAAAATTTATTTAGACTACAATGCACGAAGATTGAGAAACGCTGATATACTCGATTGTAATTTTTTTTACAAACACATACATATATTTCACATATTACATTTATATATTTTTTATTCTATTATTTTTTTAGCAAATTGAACCAGGTAGAAGACGTCGTTCGGTAATATATGCACCTTCAAATACATCAATGGCACCTTTATTAACAGATCCAGTTAGAGTTGGACGTGGTTTTAAAGTGATTATGCTTGACGATTTGAGTGCAGTCAGTAATCAAGTATTGGATAATATAGAGGAATCATCATTTGTAAAAGATGTTACGAAAGAGGAGAACATATGTATGAGTAATAATGGTTTTTACGCTGCATTTTCTCTTATGTTAGGTACGCTTATTTTAATGACCGTTAGCGCAGCTGCATTGCATATAAAATTGCAAAGAATTTACAGGTCAAAATCAATTGATACGTAGTTAAATGTTGAAATATTATTATTTTTTTTTGTTTTTTTTTTTTTTTTAATCTATAAAATAAACCACGCGATTATAACAATTGCAATAAAAAAAAAAAAGAAAGATGCGAAGATAAATTAATCTGTAATGATTAGAAAAAGACTATCATTTAAAGTAAAGATTAATTTTATTTTCACATTCTATTAATTTATAATTTAAAGCGCGTTTTAAAAACGACAAGAATTTTTCTAGTATAATATTCTATAAAGTGCTATAGTGTTTGTAAATTAGTGTTATTCGTGACGAGAATGTATTAAAACAGCCATATAATTACATATCACCAATGACTCAACGGCATTTTATATAGTCGTTTTTGAATAAATATATTTATATATATATTTATATATATGTAAATGTTATAATACAATAAATTATGATACTTTTTAAGTAAAAATTACAGAAATATTTACATTTATTATATATAATATACAATTATTTAAAAGGATAAAAAAAAAAAAACAAAATCAAAAATAGTTGCTCAATTTCGTGGAAATTTTGTTTCTAATATTATTATTTATTATATTAAATTCGATTTTAATTTGTATTTTTGGTGAAACGTATCACATACAAATGTTCACCTATAGTTCTTCTCTCTTTAACGATAACACCTATCATGTCAAAATTTTTGAACAACTTTATGATATCGTGCGGATCATTTTCTTTAATAACAACTAGATAAAACATTCCAATATTTGATAATAATTTAGGAATAGTTGGAAATACTTTTTCCATAACCTCTCTACCATTGATTCCACCAGCCCATGTTTTAGTAATTAATTTGTTTTCTATAACTTCTTCGCTATCCGTTACTACATATGGAGGATTAAATAATATAATATTAAAGATATTATCATAAATTATATTATTTAATAAATCCATTTGTATAACGTCAATATCAACCAAATTGTCACGACTAACTCGTTTTGTACATTTACATGCATTTGGATTTATATCGACAGCTAAGTAATAACCTGGATTATATTCTTTCAATTTCAAAGCCAATGCGGTAATAACTATACCAGACCCACTACCAATTTCTAAACACATAATTGATTTCATACGTTCCAAAATCTCTATATCATCCTGCAAAGCGTCCATTAAAATATAAGAATCTTCTGCCGGTTCATAAACAGTTTCATAATCACTCTTGGAAAGATTAACTATTGGAGTTTCCATAATTGAGTGAATAAGAACGTAACGCAAATGAAAGAATATATATATAAGTACTAAATATTTAATTTTCTTTTTCCTGTTCTTTCTCTGGTATATGAGTAACACTACTATACATTGAACTATGATCCAATAAAGCCTTCCTCTTAGCTGTATTTTTTTCTACAGCTTGATGTAGTTTGTTTATTCGTTCTTGAGTAACTTGCAATATATTACTTACTACAGTTATCTTTTGTTTAGCATTAATGAGCTTCTTAACGTAAGAATCTGTCTCAAATGGACATTGAAGAGCTTCGTTGATTTTAGTTAATACGTCTGACAATGATTCAATACGCTGCTTCAATTCTATTTGACATATTCTATAAAAGATTAATACTTTACTTAATACTTAACTCTTATATTTATTATAGTTAATTAAAATTATCTTTTAACACGTTCACGGACGTGAAAGCTATAACATTTATTTTCATAGTGATGCAAAATAACGTTAATGCTACAGCATTCAAATTTTAAAACCAATTTTTGTTCATTTAATTTCATGTAAACTTAATTTTTTTTAATAAATATACTATTCAAAGTAATGACCAATTGATTCATTGAGTACATTCATATTATTTTATTTTTTCTCTGTGTAGTGTCCGCAAACGTGTAAAGTTCTAGGTTAATTTTCATATAAAAAAAATGTACGTTATAGAGATTATTAATATAGATTAAATATAAAATTTCTAATATATACCTAGTTGCACGTATTCTTTCATCCAATTGATCAACAGTTGGCTTCAATAAACTCATTAAACCTTCTGTTAAAGCATCTCTAGTTGGATTCTCACAAAAATCGTCTATTTTATCATCTATGGACGTATTATCACTTGCGGTATCTACATCCATAGCAGGTGGTGTTGATTCCTCTGTCGACATAACTTTACTTCTATTTGTTTTATAAACTGAAAGTAATAATATAATAATTAATTGCAAATAAATATTTTTCAATAATTTTGTACTATTTAATATTATATTTTCTTACCATTTCACAGACAAACATAAAACAAACATGAAATAAATTAACTATATAACATATTTAACTATCGTAGAAGACTTCCATTTCGACAACTAACGGCTGATTTTGGAACTATACGGCATATTGGACATTAACAAAAACGATACAAAAGAAACGTGAAGTAAAAATATATAAGTGATCTTTCGACCAATAGGAAATTCGCATTTGGTCACCTAGTAGAAATTCTTGGAACTGTATAAGGACGCCTAACGTTGTTGAACAAAATTCTGTTAAAATTGCGCAAGGATACGCATCAATAATATATAGGTTTACTGTTTAAATTGAATCTGTACAGTGCAGTTGTGTTGCGGTATGGCTGACATGGGCTTAAGTTTAGATGATATAATTAAAAAAACTAAACCTTCAGGCATGAGAAATCGAACGGGGTAAAAAATTAATCAAAAATCGTTAATTATACTTTAGTTCTCTTACTATACTAATAATCGATTTACTTTCTAACCTCTTAAATAAGATTAACGATATCTTTGAAGAAAAAAGAAGAGAAAAAAAAAAAAAAAGAGCTAAAACCGTTTTCCTGTCTTAAACATCAGTGTGTCATATTTCAAATTATCATTGATCTTATTATAATTATACGACTAATTAAAAAGTTATAATATTTCTGAAATTAAAAAAAGAATTATTTTTTTCATATTATTTATATAAAATATAAAAATACATTCTTTACATTCTTGACTGTAATTAATCAATTTGGACTTTTTTTTTAAATGTGAAAGAACAAAAAACTGTATTAATTAAGATTGTTTATTACAGAGCCCGCAGAGGTTTTAACAGAGGAGCTAGAGCAAATGGTTCCATAAGAGGAGGAGGTCGTGGTGGTGGTAATGGACATACATTAACTGATGCACGGTTTAAGATAATACAAAAGAATCGTGAAAAGCTTACCGATGCTAGAGACAAACTTGCAGAGATAGCTAAACAAAGCGATGCAAGATTAAAATTAGACAAAATACGAGCTTCTCAATTGAAAAGGATAGAAACTCAAGTTCCTGGTATATCAAGGAAAACTGGTAGAAATGGTAGGCTGTCATTGTCGACTAATAAAATTCCACCTCTGATGCCACACGTAATGCCACCAACTAATTACATTATGTCGCAGTCTAGAACGATAGGTTATAGAACTCCTTCGTTATCTGAATCTCATTATCCTGGAGAAATGCCTATTGATTATAATGATGGTACAAAATATGTTATATTTATATTTATATATAGTTAATTAAGAAGTTAATTCATATCATCAATAATGTTCTTATATATAAGTTATAAATAATTATATTATGACTAATATTAATTATTTATAGATTATGCAGCAGATATTATGCCATTAAGAAGAACCGTTAACAATGATTATGCACCAACACCACCACCACCACCTCCTGTGTTCAATATTAAACCGTCATCTCAATATACTTGGGTTAAACCACCGAATAACAATGTGACTAGGATTATACCATCGCGTAAATCTGATATGGAAAGAGAAAGAGAAAGAGCGAGAGAATTTAAAATTATGACACGCCCTTTCATGGTAAATAAACGAAAACAATGTTTATCAAATGTATCTATAATCATACATATAACAAAATATTTTATTTCTAAAGACGAAAACTGTATCTCCTTCTTACAAGGAAGATTGGTCCTTTGGAACTAAATCACGGTAAACATATATATTGAATATAACAATTATAAAACTGTTTGAAATGTTTGAAATATTGAAAATATTTATATTTGATTATTTTATTATTTTATAGAACAATAATAGCTGATGATTTTGTTAATGCGAAATATTATGAACAAAGATGTCAAAGAGAAGTTGGAATAAAATCTCGTCTTGATTCAATGCCAAGTAAATCAAAACCAATGGATCATTTATCTCGACCAAAAGCTGGTTCAAGTTCCCAGAGCCAATCTACTGGATATAGAATTGTAGTATCTAACTTGCAAGCTAACGTAACACAAGAGGATATTAAAGAATTGTTCGAGGATGTTGGAGAATTACTTATTTCTAGATTAGTACGTCCAGGAACTGCCGAAGTTATTTACAAAACATTAAAAGATGCTACCAAAGCGGTAGAAACTTATCACAATAGACAATTGGATGGTCATCCGATGAAATGTTTGCTCGTTAATCCAAGACCAAAAAATAATCCAACTGGTCCGGCTGTCAGATCTATGTCCGAGTAAGTTTAATATTTTAATTTATTCTGATTAACGAAACAATACAAAAATCGATAAATAAATTAATTATATATCATTTTTTATATTATATCGTCATTATTTCTCTTCTTTTTACAGTTCGAGACGAAGCGTTAGCTCAAGTTATGTACAGCCAAGTTTAGGTGCAGTTCATCGTGCATTATTCGACGATTCTTAATTAAATATGCATCAGAAATCTTACAATTATGGAAATAAAAGTTAATATTAAATAAATCTTCAAATTAATGCAATTGTGCATAATATTAGTAAAAAAAAAAAAAAAATGGAAAGAATTCAAGAGAATGAAAACGAAAAATAACAACAATAATAATAATAATAATAATAGAAATAAAATAGAAATTTAAAATGTTCATTGAAAAACAAACCTTTCTTATACATTATTAAATGAAAAAGAAAAAGAAAGAATCGAATCGAATATATCACCACCTTCAACTTGAGAAACGCAAGAATTTCATGATTTATCATTTTCATTAAATCGTAGTTGCTCCTTCTTAATAATTGTTTATTATAAAATAATATTTGAGACTCTGAAAAATGGGAATTGTGTTTATGGAAAAAAAAAACGAAACAAAAAAAAAGCTCAACATATATTAGTTATTATTATTATGCGCTATTTAATTGTATAATAAAATAAAAAAAAAAAAAAAAAAAGAATTAAATAAAACATGTATGTATTGTACGTAAAATCCATTCTTTTATCTGATGTTTACTTCTTTTTTTATTACTTATTGTTATATTGTCACACTTGTTTATTTAATTTCGCTTGGATTTGTATCTCTCTTTCTCTCTCTTTTAAAATATTTGAATTACAAAAAGAAAAAAAAATAAGAAATAACATTTTTCTCCCTTGTTTGTATTGTTTCTTCTATTCTTTGTGAAACACAACTTAATCATTTATAATCTTACATAAAATAAATCGCATTAAAAATATATAAATAAATAATAGAGGGGTATATTCTTTTTTTTCTATAAATAAAATACGAAAAGACACAACAAATATGGAATATAGAATTGCACCGAGAAAGAATTTATTAGATTCTCTTACAAGACGATGAAAATACGATGACGACGATGATGACGACGACGATGATGAAGATGTTGTTGTTAATATTGATGATGATCGTAATATCGTAGACCGTTTAATTATTGAATTATTTGAATATAAAAACTAAACATACCACGCTCTTCTTACATGCAAGTCCTCTCTCTCTCTCTCTCTCTCTCTCTCTCTCTTTCTTTCTTTCTTTCTTTCATGCACAAAAAGATTCTCTCAAAGATAATCTAATCTCACACGTCCTAAAAACTTCCTCGTCGAAATATTATTGTATAATGTGATGTAATAAGGTTTATTATAAGATTACAATTTGATGTAACGAATGGCACGTTAGTAATTTTTTTAGCACTTCTGCATTTTTCTTTTAAATAGGAGACAGTGTAGTTTGTCAATTCTTTAAAATGGAAATATATTAATAATAATTCATTCGAGCCATAAATGTTTTTCTTTTGTCTTTCATTTCACGCTCCTTCATCACCTTCTTTCCCCCTCCCCGCCACCGGGGCATTCCTCACCGACCGACAAAATTTGATTAAATAAATTATTTGAGATAAATGTAAGATGTGTGTGTGTGTCTGTCTGTGTATGTGTTTGCAGATCCCTGTGTGTGTATGTGTGCGTTAATGTCGGTAAAGGGCTGAGGGGGAGAGTGGTAAGAACCACCATTTAAAAAACGAACTCTCATTAAAAAAAAAAATAGGCAATATAAATAAACAAAAAATATATATCTTAATTAAAAATTTCATACGAATCGCTGTTTTACTTTTATTATTTTGTCCTCTTTTGTTTTTTTTTTTTTTTAAAATCTAACTCTCGACAGAACTATTATAATTATATTATACTTAAATCGATCGGAAATATATATATTTACAAAATGTACCTATATTTTTAAATATAATATAATGTAATAATTATAAAAAAGAGAGTTTTTGTTAATTATTTAGTTAGTTCGTTCGTTCGTTTTTTTTTTCTTTCTTTCAATACTGTACCAGTTAAAAACAACGTGAAAAATAAATTAATTCTCTTTGAATACGCTAAACCTAATGAACCCTTTGAACATAATCTCACTTGGTTTTTTATTATTATTATTATTATTATTATTATATTATAATATAATATTATAGAAAAAGAAAATTCTCTTTCTTCGAATTAATTCTTGTTATTTTATTGATTATTTTTTTAAATTAATTATTTTAATATTATTATTATCATTATTATCATTATTATTATTACTATTTTGTAAATTTATTTTTGTGTGTGTTTGGCGATAGTATATAATAATAATAATAATAATAATAATTAATTTAACTTCTACGATGATTCCCTTTGGACTTGTTTGGCATTCTAAGAACCTCAGCGTAAGACAATTCGAGACGTTTCAATTTGGCAACCTCTACCGATGCTGTACTAGGTTTATATTCGCTATACTCGTACGAATGATTATGTTGTTCAGCAATATTACGATTAACCAAAATTTGCGATTTCCTTATTGGATTAGGTGATTCTCGCGTTTTAGAATGATTATACGGAGGAGTAGTATTGTTCCAAACGTTAGTGCCTTCCTGTTCGGCTGTTGTCAAAGCTCTGAACCTTCTCCTACCACCGCTGTTAGATTTAGTTTGTACGAATGTTGGATTGGTGGTTGAAACGACGTTCGGTGTTTTAGGACGTTCATTGTTAAATGCCAATTTTCTCGTAACACCTTTCTTAGCAGATGATTTGTTCTTTTTAACGTAAACGTTAACGCTAACGTAATCCAATTTGGTAGCCGGTCTATTATCCAAGGATACTTTATCGTTGATCTTACCAACATCAACCAACGAATGATCATTCTTAGATAATGATTCTTTCTTATACGTTGATTCCTTAGACGATAATGGGGTTTGTTGCATTTTGTATGGTGGTTCAGATACTACAGATGATATAACTGAAGAAACTACAGAAGAAGACACGACACTTTGATTATCGTCTGTAGTTTCACTTGGTAAATCATCCTGTCCTAGATTGATACTTCCATTATGGTTATATGATTGATCAGTAACGTTACTACTATCTCTGTTGTTTCTGTTGTTGCTGCTGCTGGTGTTGTTACTGCTGTTACCGCTGCTGATGTTATTAGTTTGATCATCCAACAACGGTAATTTTTCACCCTCGTCCTTGGCCTCGGCTGCACGTTTCAATACGCCAAATATCTCGCTAAATATTTGCCTATATTCAGGTGTCTTTCTAAACCTACTCTCGAACGGACTGTTGTCGTCGTAAATGCTAAACTTGCAATCCTCCCCATCGGCAATCGAACAAAGGAACGAACCAGGTCTACCATCGGTTTGCGTAGCTTTGTTACTCGTTTCATCGGCAAACCCTGATGACGATGTTTCCGCTTCGGAAAAGTCTGTTGGTGTTGCGGAAAATGCTTTTTTATTATTGTTATCTCCTCCTTTGGTCGGTTTATTGTTACCACCATTACAACCAACAACATTACCACCATTATTATTACCATTACCATTACCACCACCATTACCAACAACAACGACACTACCACCTCCGACACCGTTATTCATGGTGTTGCTGTTACCAATGATCGTTCCTCCTGTTTTCGTTCCAACCATTTCTTGTTCTTGCAATTCGTTATCTATCGATGGATTTTGGAAACAATTGTATTCCCCTGACATCTCGAGTTCCTCTTGCAATGACATAACACCTCCCATCATTGGTATACTGTTCTTTCTACGTGGTGCTGACAATCTCTGGACTTCTAACAATGCTTGATACTTTTCTACCAGTTCTCTGTAAGGGTTGTTGCTGTTATTTACCACCTCGTTCATCACTTCTGTCTTGCTGTTCTCGCATGTCTCCTGCGAAAATAAGGGGGTTTTTTTTTCGTATGTACGCCTGTGTGTGAGATGATTTATTTTTTTTTTACAAAAAAATAAATAAAATTGAAAAATAAAAATAAGAAATAAGATATATGAAAGACTAAACAAACAAAAAAATTATAAAATAAAATACGATTAATGTTATAATACAAATTTTAAGGACCAGAAACAATAATGAAATTTTGATATCGTTGATTATTTTTTGTTTTTTTTTCAAAACAAGTTAAGCTAGAAAAATATATTTTGAATCAAAATGTAATTCAATTCCTCTCGTTAATCATTCCTTTTTTTTATATATATATGTATGTACAATTATTTATATTATGTTAAATGTTAAATATTACTTTATCACAATTTTAATTAATTTATGTTAATTGTTTGTTTGTTTGTTTGTTATTCTCGAGTTAGAAAAAGAAAAAAGAATAATTTAGAACGGATGAACGAGAATTGGAAACGGGTTTAAGGAAACACCGCCAGATTTATAGGATATTAAAAAAATACAATAACATTTGTTTCTCCAAAAATATATATTTTATTTAAGATCATATAAATCTGGCACTCATACATTGTACAAGATATGTTGTTTGTTTGTTTGTTTGTTTGTTTGCTTTGCTTTCTTTCATTAAACTTTCTTAAAAACCACACACGAAGTTCGACTAGACAGACATACCAATAAAAATTACTATTACATTTAATATCATGCTTGATAAATAATCAAAATTACGAAGAAAATTACGAAGAATATTACGTAACTGAGAAATTTACTAAAAAACAAAAAAAGCACTTATCTTAATTATTTTTTATATTATTTTTGTTTTGTTTTGTTTGTTTGGTTGTTTTTTCAATTAAAATTGAAGCAACCTTTTAAAAAAAACATTAAATTCTAATAATGAATTTTCATCAATTAATTATTCACACACACTCGTGTTATATTTAATTAATTATTAATATTATTAATTGTTGTATTAGTAATATAAGAAATATTATAATTAATCAAGAAATTATATTTAAAACTTAACAATAATAAAATTAAAACTTGTTATGGGTAATCTTTTATACGATTGCAGTCTTTTAATTCTCTTTGGAAGTAAAACAAATTAGAAAGTTAAATGTGTTAAATAAAGTTAATCAAAAGAAAGGAAAAGAATTATTTAATCAATTTGTAGCTTTGGTTAAACCAACAAAATCATGCGACAAGATACGTGTAAGTATTTTATACAAACATAATTATTTCATTATATTAATTTTTCAATAAAATCTGTTTTTCTCATCTCCACGATATCCAATTTCAAAGAAAATTGGTCCTACAATATTTACAAAAATATATATATGTCTCTGTGTGTGTGTGTATGTGTGTGTATGTGTATCCAACTAAATAATGTTTCTGTTTATATAAGAAAAAAAATAATATCTAAAAGCATAATTATAATTAATTCTTAAAAATAATATATCATTAACCCTTGGAAGAGGGTTTCAAATTCTTAAAAAAAATAATCTTAATTAAATTTTAGAACAATTATTTTTACCCTTTGGCACACATTGGTTACAACAATAATATTTTTATAATTATATCAAGAAAAAACTTAAAAATCAAATAAACAAATGCTTCTACAATCAAAATTAATTCATATTTTGTTATTAAAAAAATCAAAGAACTAAAGAAAAATTACAAACCCTTTTCTTCGTAATTTTAATTGCAATTTAGATTAATTCATTTATAATTACGTGTATATATGTATATAAAATTCTATAGAATTTATATATTTTATATATTATATATATTTAATTAAATTATATTTAAAAAAAAAGATTCTGTAAAAAGAAAAATTCATCTACGTTCTTTTCCCTTGAAGATTAGAAAAATTGTGAAAAAAAAATTATTGAAGAAAAGAGATTAAAATTAAAAAAAAAAAAACCAGAAATTAATTAAATATGTTTGTTCTTATTTTCCTGTAAGCATAAAACTCAGGCATGCTACTACATTGCAATCAATGTAAGAACAAAAAATAAAATAAAGAAAATAAGCGCAAGATAAAACGTTTATGCGAAGTCGTAAAAATAGCAATTCTATTAAAAATTTTAAAAGCTTCCTCTCTTTCTCTCTCACACGTACACGCACACACACATACGCATTCTCGATCAATGATTTAATTACAACTATGTGGCAATTGAATAAAACATATTAACGAACTAATGATGCATGAAAATCAATCTTTCTTTTATGAGTTCCTATTAATTATTATTAATATTATTATTATTATTAATATTATTTTTTCTTCTCGTTACGAATATTCTTTTTCTTATTTTCCATCGTCCAAATAAATTGTTCTTTTTTTTTTTACGAAAGAATAAACAAAACAAAACAAAAAAAAAATAAGAAACCATACTACTACAGTGTTCCCCTGATTTTCTGTATTATATTTCATCCTAAGTTATTAGAGTGACCGGAAAGAAACGTCTAAGATTATCCTGGATTGAAATCTGTTTTTTTTTAAATATTTTTTTTTCATAGTACTTTGGTTTAAAATTGTCAAAGTGTCCTTGAACGAACACGTTTAAGACATTTCTTTTACTTTTGTAACACATTGAAATTAAATTATTAATAATATTATTAATTAGATATGTATATATGTATATTTAATATTATAATAATAATATTAAATAACAATCAATCTAATTAATAATAAAACCCTTCCCTTATTCCCTAATCACGCATTATTTAAACAAACAATTCTCATCGAGAGAGTATAACTTGCGTGGTCAAGAAAATATCTTTCCTTTAAATTAGGATCTTAATCCTTAGATTCTACGAATCAAAATAATATTTGGTCAATTACAATTTACTCTAGAAATTATTTATATATAAACAAATATAATAATTCTATTTGTAATAAAAATAAAAAAAACAGAACAAGAAACAAAACAAAACAAAATACAATTAACTAAAAACTAAAAAAACAAGGAAAAAATAAATCTAATATTCAGTTACAAGAAAATTCTTTCCAGAATGTGTAGAGAAGAGAAAATAATGATGAAAAAAAATAGGAAAAAAAAAAAAAGGGAATTTCTAAAGAATTTTTTTCCTAATGTACAAAGGCAATAATAATTGTCTTAATATAAATATTGGTATCCTAAATGGTTTCAGTAGCAACGGTACGACGCATTCGTCTTTGATGTAAGTTATCGTGTCGTGTACGATATGCATCAGTGACGGTGCGTTCCATATATGAGTGAAAATCCTCCACAACAGGCAAACAAATTCTTTATGTTCTTTTTTCGCGCTGCTTTTCGTTAACTTTGTTGACATAGATTCCTAAAGGCAAATAAACATTTTAATATTACTTTATTTCTTTTCTTATTTTTTTCTTCTTTTTTATTCAAACATTTCTTCAATACGAGATGAGACAAAATTTGGGAGATGTTAAAAGATTATTCAGGATCTGACATATAAATAAAAAAAACTTCATGTATATAATACCCAGTTAACACAAAACGTTAATATGACGTTAATATGACGTCATTTTTGAAAAATGATGTAAATCGAACGTCATATTAACGTTTTGTGTTAACTGGGTACATATTAATAATTATCACGAGCTTATATATGTCATTTAAATAAAAAAAAAAATAAATAAATAAAAATAAAATATATATTGGACAAAAAAAAATCCTAAATTATGTTTTAGAAAATTGGAATTAAATTATATAGACCTGTATTTTATATCCTATCGAATGTAACACCAACTGATTATTATTATTATTATTATTAATAATTATTAATAATTTTCTATAGGATAATACGTATAGTTAATTGTCAACGTTTATATAAAACATTTTTAAGAAAGAATCAAACAAATTAATAAATAAAAATAATCTAAATTATATACACGTGTATTATATCTTATCGAATGTAACATCAACCGATTATTATTATTATTATTATTATTATTATTATTATATTATATATAATAATATTATAATACAGATAATATTGTACGTACAAATAATTGTCCAATGTTCATATAAATCATTTTCCAGAAAGATATAAAACAAATTAATAAATAAAAAATTAAAATACATATACACACAAAAATAATTCCTAAATTATATTTTAAAGAATTCTAATTAAACTACATTAAATGTAACATCAACCGATTATTATAACAATAATAATAATAATATTCTATATAAAAATAAAGAAGCAAAGATTTTCTTATTAATAAAAATAATAATAATAAAAAATAAATAACAATATTAAAATAAAATGATATATATTGCATATAATATTTGCCTCTCATAAGATATTACGTGTAACATTATTTTTTGATTTCTTTTTCAACGATTGGAATGCCATTTTCTACGTTAGAATGTATGATACTTATGTAACCATTGAAAAAAGCAAATAATATACATATATAAATATATATATGTATGTATGTGTGTGTATACGCGTGTATATGGAGCAGCACCTTAAAAAAAAAAACTTAGAATAAATGAGTTAATGCATTTCATGCTTACACGGAGCGAAAACGAAAGGCTTGCAAGTACTATATGCAAGTACTATACGTAACTCTAATGTTTACCTGTACAGTTGGTTCAGGATCAGGTTGTTCGTTAATCAGAGAACCTGCTATACTAATGTCATCGTATTCTTCACCATCCAGAACGGATAATTCATCGTAATTTCTTGTATCCATACCACGTAGACAACGTCCACATAATTGGCCCCGTCTTCAAAATTGTCATTTTTTCAATTTTCATATTTATTCTTTTTTTTTATTAAATTATCCTATAAAGCTCATTCTTTTTCATTTTTTTCTCTCTCTCTTTCTTAATAAGTTTTATAGGTTGTCAAGTATAAGAGCAAATTTCAATTCAATTATGTGTGCATTTTATACTTCACAATGTAATATTACTTTGTTGTATTTTATATATTTTATTGAATGATCCCTCAAGTTTGTATTTATTATTTTACTGAATTTATCAAAATAATCGATTAATTCAATTTATTATATAATCCAAATAATATGAATTAATTAAATTTTGTATCTATTTTTTACACACACTAAAAAAATAAAATTGTAACCCATATAAACTATTATTTAAACTGTATATAGTATTTATTAAATTATTTTCATTTCTAATATACTTTTTTTATCCAATAATATTTAAAAAAAAAAACTGGAATGCTTACAAATTCATCAAAAGTTACATTTTATAGTGGATCATTCAATTTATAGATTTTTTTCTAAATTTTGTTTTTGAAATATGATCAAATCTTTTTAATGTAATGATTAAACATTGATTATTTTATATAGAAAAAAAATTTATTATTTAATTAAATTTAAAAGTTATTAAAAAAGAGAATGAAACTTATAGGACGATTTAATATTTTGTAATTTATTTTGTTATTATGCAGAAGTGTATTTAAATTAAAATACTATGTTGAAAAATAATGTAATGATAAAAAAATAAAAATAATTCATACCTAACTTCTTCAAGGGTATTAATTTCATCTTGGAGATTCTTCACGTCTTGTGCTTTGCTACGCCAAAATGTCAATTGTTCTTCTAGAGTACTGTTTTCTTGTAACAATGTTGTCAATTGTTGACCAAGTTCAGTAACCTTTTTTTGTTCTCTAACTCTTTGACTACGAGATTCTTGTAATTGTATTAATAAATCTGTCAGTTCTTCCTCGTTCGAAGTTAACGTTACTGGTTGTTGTAAGTTAGTATCGTTGATAGTTTCTTGAAAAACTTTAGGTGAACTTGGGGCAGCGCACTGTAGATAAAACAAAATTTGTTACCAAACCAATTATTATATTTATTTTTCTTGTACACAAATAAAAATGATGTTGGTCATTGAATATTTAGAATAATTTTATTGCCAATAATAATAAAAATGTATTGTTATTTTATTGTTACCTGTTTTATGCTGCCACCAGGCGTAACCGCAGCTTTCCAAGAAACTGATTGTGTTTGAACGACAGCAGGATTTAGATTTGCTGTTTGCTGACGAAGCAAAACTTCCCTCTGTGATGTAAGATCGTCGATTTTCTTTTGAAGTTCCTCGCAACGTGTCTCGAGATTTTCGATTGTTAAGCATTGGCTATTATAAATATTAATTAAATATTAAAACACATATTTTTATTACATTTTTCTTATTGGTGAATCAAAAAAAAAATATTATTAATATTATTTATATATAAATATATGTCAATTGGTAAACTTTTTAAGGTACAAATACCTACAAAACAATTAATATTAAATTTTAATAATAAATATTTGTAGATAAAATATAAATTTAGTATAAATAATATAGGAGAGTGTTGCAATTAAAAAAAAAAATAAAAATAAAAAATAATATTAGAATAACATAAAACACGTGGATGAATTGAAAAGTTTAGAATCCAAAATCAACAATTTTTTGTAGAAACAATCTTACTGTGAAAAATTATTTTTTGTTAAAAATGAAAACAATTATTTATATTATCAAGGTTAACAAAATCTTGTTAACATCCTTGTATTAATTATAAAATAATAATTAAAGAGATGAGGGGGTTTGTAAAAAGAAGAGAACTAATTTGAAAGAATGGTAAATATGATAATAATAAGAAGAAGAAGATATAAAAAAAAAAGAAAACACACGTACTTTTTTATAAGCTTTTTATCGCCAGTATTCTCGACGACCAACCGATGATTGGCACGCTCCAAATCTTGTATACTAACTTCTAATTGTTCATAAATCTTAAGACGCGAATCATTGACTTCCCTCAATGCGGCAGTTTGCTTCTTCATATACTACGCATAACAATTAATTATAATAATTATACAATCATTAATTTAGGTACACATAGAAAACGATGCGTGTAAAATTGTAATAAAAGAAAAATAAATAAATAAATATATAGAAAGAAATTGTTTATTTAAAAAAAACTTACTTCTATTTCTTGAGCTTGTTCTTCAATAGTGGATTGATGAATTTTAATTATGTTCTCGAGTTCTTTATTCCGTTCCAATAATGTTTTCCCAAGTTCTGCTGCTAACTGAAGATCTGTAACAAAATAAAGAATACCATTTTGATTTTTATTTATATTAAATATATTTATATATATTTAAATATATTATAATAAATATAATAAATATATTAATTATTTTATATTTAATTATAATATAATTAATAAATAAATATAATAATTATAAATATATTATATTTAAATATAATTAATTAAATATATGTATTAATATACAATAATATTTAATACAAATACAATAATATTTATTACAATAGTATTTAATATATGTATTAATATACAATAATATTTCATACAAATACAATAATATTTATTACAATAGTATTTAATATATCTATTAATATACATTTATGTATATTTAAATATAAAACTAATTAAAAAGCAAAAAAAAAATAGGAACAAGTATATGCCATTTGAATTATTTTCTTTACATCATTAGAAACATCCTGTTTTTCTTGAGAATATTTTTATAATAAAGTACACTCTTATGCATATATATATATATATACACACATTTATAATAATATATAATAATAAATATAAATAATATACACACACACATAATCTTGTGGGAAAAAAAAAATAAACAATTTGACAAATTTATTCAACATAGTATACATTAAAATACTTATTATAAGAACATTGGTATAATATACTCGTTAAAAAATATAAAAGATAGAATGAAAAGCAATGACCTTGCAAGGGAAAATAGAATTGCATATGTGCATGTATGCATATATATATGTGCATCGTTAAAAGAAATTCTCAAGTATTATTATTTGATTCTATCATCACAGTCCAGAGTATTATCTTCTTCTTTTTCTTTTTTTTATTGTTGAATTTAATGATCTCATTGAAGCAGAAAAAAATAACCATCCTAATTCGTTATACACGTATAACTGTTTGTTATTGATGATTAGAAAAAGAATAAAACGTAGATTAAAATGGAAATTAGTATGAGATATTTTTCACGATTATGATAGGATCGTTATTGAAATGATTTGGTATTCTAATCTGTATTGAATATCACGAAATGATTTAAACATTTATTAAAACAATTAATTCTAATCAATGGTAATTAGAATAATTTATAATTGGTTATTAAATCAAATAAATAAATAAATAAATAAATAATGTGTTACAAATAATATATAAAAAATATAAAATAATATATTAGGATGGTGGAAAAAAAATGTCGGATTTTTCCATTGAATTGTGACCAAAAAATCCGACATTTCTTTTCCACCAACCGAATATAAAAATATAAATTAATATATATATATAAAAAAAAATATTATTCAATAATATAATAATAATAACATTTTTATAAATAATTTTTTAAATAATTAATATTCTACGAATACGAGTGATGTTTTTTCTAAATCAGATTGCAGGTAAAGTTTTTGATTTGGTGTTGATTTAAATTCGAATTAAAATGATGTTAAAAATAATAATAAAATATTATACGATATGAATAAATTTTCTAATAGAATTTGGAAAAGTGAGAATAAAAAAAAAATAAAAATTAAAATAGAGAAACACTTGTCTTACAAGTCTAAGAATTTCGTAATCCCTTGTTTGACTGAACGAAGCCCTTCCTCGTCCGCACGAACATTGACATCGTTCCCTCGTTAACAAGCTCACAGGATTTTCCCTTTCCCTCACCTCCCTTTCTTTACCTACACCTTTTGCACGAATACGAAGCAATGCAAAAAGACAAGACACGCGAAAGTAAAAAAAAAAATAAAATAAACAAAAGTGAAGAAGAATATCACGAATATGAATCTTTATTTTCTTCCTTGTTTCTCTTTCATTCGAGGAACAAAAACTAATCTGATTTTATTCGTTAAACTATGAAACACTATTCGATGAACTTTAAGATTATTAATTTGTATTTATTGATTATTATATGTGTTTGTTTTTTTTTTAGAAAGTAATGTGTACCTTCTGGTCCTTGAAGACAGGCCAATTCGATGGAATAATCCCAACAATCCAAAGAATTCATTTGAGTTTGGGGATCCCAAACAACATCCACATTGGGTCCGCCGTTCATGTTAAATAACACTTATTCAACTTTTCCTCCCCTATACTTTAAATCACTCGTCTTTTTTTAATACCCTCTTTTCAAAAACTACAAACGAAACTTAGATAGAATTCAAAACAATCAACCAATAGTTTAACATTCGACTAACAACTAAATCACATCTGATTTTCCTTAAAACCACAATTTCGAATAACACAACCAAAACAAAATAAAAAAAAAAGCAAAATACTATAATCTAATTAAAAAACAATTAGATCGTTCAAATTATTAAACAAACTAACGGGGTGATAAACAAATGATATAAAAATATTCATTTCTTAATACTCCAATTAACGAGTAACATAATTGATTCGTATGCATCAACATTTTTCGTATAACCAAAAAAATATCAAAGAAAATACACACACACAAAAATATATAAAATAAAAATAAAAAAAAAAAATATAAAAAAATTAATTGAAAAAAATAAAATAAAATAAAATTAGGATAACAAATATGAGGAAATAATCGCGTGAGTGAGTGAGTGAAATGCGTGCGTGCATGCGTGCACCGCGAATCGCGTCCTTCCGTTCAGGTTATCGACCACTACACCAGCAACAGAACTGCAACAGAACTGCAACAGATGCAGCAGCAGCAGAAACACGACCGGTTCCTACGAAGGCAACCGCTCTTCTGTGAATCGTCAGGTAAGCAAGTATCTCGTACGACTGAAACGTTCCGTTCACGCACCTCCAACCTCTTCTTCTTCTTCTCCTTCTTCTTCTTCTTCTTCTTCTTTCATTCCCTCTTTCCTATTTGATCCCCTCCCTCTTCACTCCTCCCTCCACTACTTAAACCCTTCTCTCCTTCCTTGTTCCCTTTCCCCCTCTTTCAAGTATTCCTTATTCTTCTTCTTCTTCTTCTTCTTCTTGAACCTTTTCCTCTTCCTTGTATCCACGATGAACAACCCGCCTTCCTTTCCCCGCCCCCGCAACCCTCCCACTTCTTACCATACTTCATACTGAATTCCCCTCATCGTAACCTGCATGCTCTAGGGCACTCTCGCTTCGTTACAACTTCTCTTTATTTTTATTTTTTTTTCTTCATTTTACATTTTACTTTATTTCTCTTCTTCTTGATCATCTTAACTATGAATCGTGAGTTGTTTTCAAAGTATTTTATATGGGATCACAAGTATGAGGAAGTTAACCCACTTTTAAATATTTTTTATAGTTTTTTTTTTATAGTTTTGGGATTATTGATAAAAATTTTTATTAAAGTTTAATAACGATTCGTGATTAAATTTATTTTATTTTTTTTAATTACGACTACGTATGTAATTGTTATTTGATATTTTCTGTGACATTTGTTGATAAAATATTTATTTTATTATCTTCGAATTAACTTCTCTTATATCTTAAAAGTGTAATTATGTATGTTGTTTAAAGTATTTTTATGTTGGATCATATTTAAGAAATTTGGCCCACTTTTCATCGATTTCTTTTTTCAAAGGAAAAAATTTCAATAATTTCCTACTTCATCAGGATTACTTATCAAAATGTTCTCATCAAAGTTTACCAAATTATTGTATTTTTAATCATGATTAATATACCGAGTGATATTATTTTATTAATGGTAATTTTAATGTTTAATAATCTCTTATTGTTTGAAATTTTGATGAGAAATTTATTCCATTTTCGTCTTCCTCATAATCTTAATTATAATCGCGACTTGTTTCAATCTGTTATGTGATCATACTTATGAAGTGATTAGGGAAGAAGAAGAAGACAAGAAGGGAAGAGGAAACTGGCCCACTTTTAATCGATGTACCTTTTTTTTTTTCCTCAAGATTCCCACCATAATAAATACCTCATCTTCACACGTAATTATGTGTTTCAGGATTTGAAATAAAATATAATCATTGTTTTTTTTCTTATGATTAATGATCGGGTAAATGAACGAAAAAGATACTTGTACATTTAAAATAATTATCCTATTCAAAATATACCATTTTTTACACACACATACACTCAAACACACATATGGGCACGTATACGCAAACATGAAAAAAAATACATACGTTTATACTACAAATTTAAATTTCATTTTAAACGATAAAAGTATGAAAGTAATACGTCATTGTTAAAAAAGAAATAAAAAAAAAAGATAAAAGAAGAAGATAAATTAATTATTAGGTGTGTCAAGTATGAAATGAAGCAAAAAATGCATATAATTGAATTGAGAATTTGCTCCATTTCATATTTGACACGCCTAATAGAAACAACACGCAAGAATAAATTGAAACGATTAAACATTTAGTTTAGAATCGTGTGTCGCATGATGACAAACTCAAAACAATGATGTCTTTTTTTTTTTTTCTTTTTTTTAAGCCACGATCGTGGTCTTCCGCTTTTACTTTCCATTTCCTGGTTCCCTTTAAACCCCACTTTATCCTATTTTTCGACTTTCTCTTTAGATTCAATCACAAAACCTCAAAGTTCCTTTTTTTTTTAATTCGCACCTACGAAGAAGAAGAAGAAGAAAAAGAAGAAGAAGAAGAAGAAGAGGAGTAGGAAAAACCTGTATCGTGAGACTGATCTTTTATAGTTTTCTTAGAAATATTTTGGATCATTTGAACGATCATTGTAGTTCATCACGATTATTATTATTATTAATATAAAATATAAATAGTATTATTAATTATTACAATTATTATTAATATAATATATAAATAAAATTGTTAACTATTATTATTATTTTTCCAAGATTTTATTTTTTTTCAAGTAATTCAAGTTGGTAATAAAGATTAAATAATAAATAATTAATTTATTTCTAATAAATGAATAATAATTTAATAGTCATTTTTAAAACCTGTATCGTGAGAGAATGATCTTTTATAGTTTTCTTAGAAATATTTTGGATCATTTGAACGATCATTGTAGTTCATCACGATTATTATTATTATTAATATAAAATATAAATAGTATTATTAATTATTGCAATTATTATTAATATAATATATAAATAAAATTGTTAACTATTATTATTATTATTTTTCCAAGATTTTATTTTTTTTTTTCAAGTAATTCGAGTTGGTAATAAAGATTAAATAATAAATAATTTATTTATTTCTAATAAATGATTAATAATTTAATAGTCATTTTTATAAAGCAAAATTTATTATTTCACTTGTAATATCACATTATTTAATCTATCCTATCAAGACAACTGTATACTCTTGATTATCCTAACTAGAAACATATCTTAAAAAGTAATTTCGTGTTTAAACCCTATCTGTGTCATTCTAAAAACGGATGTAGTCTTGCATAACATTAAACACGCACGTCTTTGAATCATCTTCTATTTCTTTTTTTTTTTTTATCACGAAAAAACCTAAACCACCTGTTTTTCAATACAATCCAACTAGATAAAGATACACCTAATTTTTAATATTCTTTGTAATTTCTTAACTAAATAATAAAGAAAAAAAAAACTACGAGTAGAATAATACAAATAAAATCATTCTAATGAAAAATAATATTTCATGGTAAATTATTATAAATATTAACAAAACAATGAATATTTATATCTTTTATAAGAAAAAAAACTTATATTCATATTGAATATAAAATTTCTAAAACAAAAAAGTATATATAAAAATATAGTTGTAGTAATGTAAATTAAAATATTATAAAAACATAAAATCAATTAATTAAATAATTAAATAATTAAATAATTAAATAATTAAATAAAATAAAATACACAGAAAATGTTTGTACCACAAACTCAAATATAGAATTGGGTGTTATTCTTTATATATATATATTTAAATATATTAATAATAATTTAATCCCAGGAGTGTTCATTCGAGTAAGAAAATAAAATCAGTAAAAGGTATGATTTAATACTAAACTCATAATTTTATCTGTTATACAATGAATTATTCTACGTTAACCAATTTGTATCTTTTCTTTTATCTTTCTCATATCAAATATAATATATTTATTTATCACTCCTTTATCTTACTTACACACATATACCACCTACATATATATAAATATGAAATATTGAATGGGGAAGAGAAGGGGAAGGTGGGGGAGGGGGAAGGTGAATATTGAAGAGATATGGAAATAATGGACGAATTTAGAACAAGTTAGGATTAGTTCCTGGTCCGGTTATATTTTCTAAGTTAGTTTCACACCGCAATACGTGAGTACTTCTCGTGATCCTAAAAGGTCAAATCGTATTATACCACATTCACCTGTTCAACACATTCAATCCATATCCTAACAATGCACCTTTCTTTTTATTATTACGATCGATAAAAGATTAATAACGTTTCGAGAGTATCCACATTGGATTCTCGAGAGAAAGTAACTACTCCGTGAGAGATTCGATTCTTCTATATTACAAACATTATTATTGTGTTGTTAGGTTGAAATGGGGTTATTCAAAATGTAAGATTAAACTTAGATTGTTAGCTCCCTCGTTAAGATTATGTCTTATTTTATCTTAATCTGGAATATGGAAAAAAATAGATAATAAATACAAATTTCAGATTAAAATCCATTATTCTCTTTTTTTTGATTCACGTCATGAACAATAAATATATTTAAACGGTGAGAGTAAACAAAAATAAATAAATAAATAAAATATGATAAATGATAGATTTAGGATTTTTCATTGCTTCAAGTTAAGAATTATTTTTTATGTACGAATTAAAAATTAGACAAAAATAAATCAAAATAATTATTCTACGATTCATAGATCATCGATAATAATATTTATTTAATATTAATTGTATTTAATTAATAATTAAAAAAAAATAAATGACACTGCAGTTGATTGCTTTTAATAAAAATTATATTTTGAAAATGACAGAAAATGACAGTGAGCTTGGAAAAAAATATTTAATAAAAACAATTAATTAAAAATAGTATTTCGTTAAAATTATTTTCATATTTTGTTTGATTAAAAAATAAAAATTTGAAATTAAAAAATAAATAACACTGGGATTGATTGCTTCCAATTACAAAACTATATTTTCTTCTAATTTCCATAAAAAAAAAAATAAAACCAATCATAATAATTTGATTCAAAGATCTAATGAACCATAAATCAAACGACGATTAAAAAAAAAAAACCGATGATCAAAAATAAAATACAAATACCAAAGTCCAATTAATCCTCAATAAAATACCATCTTCTATTCTTTATATTTGAAATATAAATAAATACAATAAATAAAAACTAAAAAAAAAAATGATTATACCAAACGACAGATGGATCATTCTTTCAACACAATAATAAAAAACAAAATAACAAGTTGATAGAAATTATTCAAAAAGGAAGAATAAAAAGAGACAATTATTATCTTACTACTCGTTAAAATGATGTGTCTACTACCGTCTGAATAACAATAACAATAATAATAATAAAAAAAATAATCATTGTCCTTCGATCTATAGATCATTATGAAGTCTATCCTCTGATAGTATAATATCTCACACATGTTAATTTAAAAAAGATGAGACGAGCATGCGATGAAAACGAATGGAAGGACGTTTTCTCGGGGTTGTAATTACAGCTTTGTATCTTTTCTGAAGAAGGTGAATGAGGAGGTGAATGATGATAAGGAGGAGGAAGAGGAAGAAGAAGAAGAAGAAGAAGAAGAAGAAGAGGAGTCCTTCTAAGAGTCGTTCTTCCACCATTGTGCTGAATAACTGCACCGTGAAAATAACACGGGATAGAAACGAAGTTAAGTGGACGTTTCAAAGGAATTGCATCTTTATCAAAACCGTCTATCCTTTTCCAACTTATGGTCTATACACACATTACTATTTTCCTTATTTATCCTTCAGACCTTTTATTTATTCGAAATTGCATCGTTGCATGTTAGTTAATAATCCTTTCTGTATATAAAATAAATCTTTTGTCTGTTTGATGTATTAGCAATCAAATTTACATTTCTATCCAATTTTATGATACTTGTTTTTATTTTTCTATCTTGGTTATTCTTTTCTCTTTTTTTTTTAAATAATTATGTTTATTATGTAAAGTGAAATTTATGGTGTATTTTATTTTTTTTCTATTATTAATTTTTATTTACAGAATTTTTATATCGTTTATTTTATTAGGTTTGTCAAGTATGAAATGGAGCACAAAAATGCTCATAATTGAATTAAAATTTTGATCCATTTTATATTTGATAAATTTAATATTTGTGTAATTGTTGTTTTTGAGTTACGTGGATTGTAGGATTTGTTGTATCAAAGTTCTAAAATGTATTGTAAAATTATTATAATTTAATTAAAGTATTTTTGAATATATGGTAAATACAAGCTTTAAAATAGTTTAAATAATATTAATTATATGTTTTTTTTTATTTATTAGAATAGAGCAAAATTTTATAGAATATTGTAAGTTGCATTTAAAATTTCTATGAAAATATCAAATATCAAATATCAAATATTGCACATGTTGAAGTAATAAAATACACAGCTGATTTAAAGTTTGCTATTCTTAAACTTGAAATTATAAAATATAGAAATATAATTGAATAATTATTAAATGCAACATACATACAAAATTTACCATACCCAACTATTTGCTTAATATTTTATTACAAAAAATTACAATTGAATTAAATAGAAACGAAACAGCTATTTTATTTTTAAATTAAAATCATCTAACTTAAAATTTAATCAATTTCAAATAATATAATATATTATTGCAATATTGTATTTTTTTTATATAAATACATACTGTCAAAATTGATCTTTGATTAATAAAAATTAAATTTGAGAAATTTTGTAATATAAAAATCTACAAATTCCACGTTGTTACGTAAACTAACATTTAACGTTAAAAATAATATTTTTCATTGCATTTATTTTATATGTTTATAATAAACACATACACACACACATGCACACATGCATACATAAAATGCATATACTCTTCTGTAACTCACGTATATGAAACTGTACACATACTCAAATGTACATCTGTGATATTTATCGATTCGTACAAGAAATAAAATAAATAACATTGGATAGTGATCAAAAGATAATAATTCACGATTGGATTCCAGTTAGACTAGACACGCAAAGCTACTAGTATTTTAAAAGCTTCCTCTCAAATAAATTCCTTTTACTACGAGTTACTGATCAACGATCGGTCATTTGTTAAATCGATCACGAAGTGTTTCGATTTCGAGGAATCTCAAACCTTCCTTTCCCTTCCACCTCCTCACCTCTTCTCTTCGATAAAATCAAACTAAAAGGACTGAATACAAATGAATCTTCTTCACATTCGATTATATAAAATATAAATATCTCTTTCGTATTTTCAAATTTATGTATTATAATGTGTTATGTAAAAGGAGTAAACTCCAACTTTTACTTTTCTGAAATATTAAGAAAGTAATTTGAAAGAATATTTATGAAAATTTATATTCTATCTCTAAAAATCTAAACATTGGATGTAAGAAAATGAATTAGATTAATTCTTAAAAAATTATGGTGAAAATAATGATTTAATTTATTTGTAAAATAATATATAGATTGTTATAATTATATATATATATTATTTTATATAAATTAATATAAAAAAAATTAATAATATAATATTATTATATGTAAATATATATTTTAATTTAATAAAAAATAATTACTGTACCCCACCGGGACTCGATCCCAAGATTTTTTGAAATCGACAAATTTTGTAAACAACTGTTTTATGCACTTAATTACCACACTCCCCCCTATTATATTTTTATTTAATAATTACATTATAGTTTTAATACACCAAGATAATAAATTGGAATTCACGTATATTAATTTATTATCTTAACTAACATTTATAGAAATTACAAACGTTCAATTTTATTAGTAACCTTGATAAACGCTCTATAATCATCTTTCAAGACATTTATTTCTTCGATTAGTCATCCTAGTCATCAGCCGTTATTTTACTATTAAATATTCAAACGTAAAAGTGATTTAAGGTTAAAAACCTAATACAATTAAGAACCATTCATTTCTTCCATTACTATAATAAATATCAACAATTCTTTCTACTATCCTAATTGTGTTGTCAGAATTGTCATCGTTAAATTGTTTTTCAATTTTGTACCAAGCAAGGTATGTAAAAATATTGTAAAAATCAATACAAGTGTCAAATTAATATAAAAAAAAAAATAAAAATAGTTCATTCAAGATTATGGCAATAAATATTAAACAAATATTTCGGTACAGGATGAATACATTTTTTCTACAAAAAAATCCAAATGCAATAATTTTGAACTACCCAAAATAAATAAATTGATGTAAATAAAAATCATTGAAATGAACCTAAAAACAAATTTCATTTTTCCCCAAATGAATTTCAAAAGTATGAAATTAATTTAAAAAATAAAAAAAATAAAACACAATCGATTTCTGATAATTGGTTTCTTCTTCTTATTTTCGAAGAAATATAACATTGAAGATTATGGCAATAAAGTAATAAATAACGGTAGGTAACTAGCAACGCATTCTTAGTTATTTTCCTCTTTACCCATGTTACATTGTCATTGTCTAACATCTACGAATCAGATGGGAAAAACAAGGTTGGATATATCTTATGGGAGTTATATTCTAAAAACATACAAGCATATTATTATATTACCGATAGCGGTCGTTACCCACGGCTAAACTTCGTCGATATGCATCCTCGACGACGAATTATTTTTCTAAGGTCATTCTCCTATGCGTCAGACCGATTACGACATTTCTTATTATTACAATTAACAAGTTAACTATAATAAACATTTTTATTTTTTATTTAATACAATTCATTATTGTTTAGTCTCTTCACATGATTTATTAACACAAAATCAATAACCCCTTAATAAAATATTTGCCAACCCCTCAATTGTCATAAATGCAAAAAATACAATAACCTTCGATAAAAAAAAAAAAAAACAAAAAATAAAATAACATTTGCCATACCCAACGTGCTTCTACCCCCATAAATGCAAAAAATACAATAACCCAAAAAAAAACAACATAAACTAAAAAAGAAAATGACATTTGCCATATCCAACTTCCCCAATCCCATAAATGTAAAAAATACAATTTACAATTAAACTATTAACAATTAACCAATTTGGAGTATTAATCATTCATTTCCAACCCCCTTCCTGAATGAACTTATGGTTCTTATTAGAAGTAAATAAAGGTAACGGAAGACAAGTAAGAACGATTATAATCTAAAAGATAAATGTCTTATGGAGATAAAGATTATGGGAGGAGGACGTTTATCTTTAGACGATATTAGAACGTGACGACGAGACTGGCCTCGAAAGTTGTTGTTCAGAAGAGAAACGTCGACCCCTTAAGGCCAATTCCTTATTCATCTATCTTTCTTCCACTAACTTCTTCTACCAACACTTATTTCTTATTCAGTGTCGTTAGTTTAAATAGAAGTGCACCACCTATCATCTTAAACACTGACTCGCGAATTCTACTAATTACTAGGACAAGAAATATCCATAATAAAATACTATCTCGCACATATACGCATACATCATACGATGATAATAAACGTTTATGTGACACGCTTATGTGACCGGACAAATGTCAAGATAATCGTGACTGTACTGACCTCAAAATACTTCTACTGGAATAATTAGAGAATGAAAAACAAAGAATGAAAAAGTTACTTCAAAATTAAGATATAAAATTATTATTAAAAATATAATTAATGTTATTAATAATCGTATTAATTTATTAGAAATATTTTTTTAACGATTGGTAATACCTTCTTTTCATGTATTGAATTTAATTGAAAAATAATTTGGGGATGATATGAATGTAAATAAATAATAATAATTGTATTATTTTTATAGTAAATAGATATATCTTTTTTTTTTAAACAATTATTAATTGGTTTAACCAAAGAAACAAGGGGAAGAAATAATAAACAGTAATATATCCATTTTTTTTTTTTGATACGACACTATAACAAATTTCAAAAGGGAGTTTTAATGAAAGGCGGATTGCAAAGCTACCTACACTCGATGTGACTCATGTTTGAAGTCTTGTTTGGAAGTCTGAAAGGGGAGTAAAACACTCGTGTGTACTCGTTTCCGTCACATTGATTTATTACGTCATATAGGTGCGTTTTTGATATAAAAGTATTTCGAAATCTAACGAGAAAATGTACACCACCTACTCTAACTTGATTTAAAGATAAATTTCCCCAACCATCTTTTCACATAAACTTAAAATAAAAAACAATAAAATTTTCATTTCACTACAAATCTTGAATTTTTTTTTTAAACAAATACTAAACTCACACACACACACACATATGTATGTATATATATTATTTAAAAAATAAAATATAAAACATAAACAATTTGGTAAAATAATTGTTTTTTTATATAACAATGTTTCATATAAATAAAAATATTAAAATACGATGAATTTAGTGGTAGAAAAAATTAATTAATAAAATATATTCTAAGAATAATAATAATAATAATATTACAATTTAAATAAAAACAGGCGGAAGAGAATATATAAAAAAAAAAGTAAATTCCATTTATGGAATAATAAGATGAATAATCTAATAATAATACTTATTGTTAGTAATGGCCTTATGGTTGTTCTAACTTAAGCTTGAACCTGACCACGTTGATCGACTTCCGAGACAAGCGGTGTAATTCCTAAGCAAGAAACGGAAGTTACGAGAGAGAAAGAGAGAGAGAGAGAGAAAGAGAGAGAGAAAGAGAGAGAGAACCAGAGGGAACTCGTTGTGTTCAGCATCATCTAAAAGATTCAAGAAGGAAACTCTATCGGCGAGAGTTTATCCGCCGCTTGGTTTTTAACCACAACACTTTCCAGTCCTCTCCTCCCTCGTTCCTCCAGCTACTTAAATTTCAACTTGGAAGAATCATACTCAACCACGAATGGTCTAGCTTTAACCTAATGCAACAACGACGATTCTAGTTCGTTAGTACGAATGGCTTCATTTAATGAAACTTATTCGAAAATTATTTCATTTATCCTAAATTTATTTACAAATTATTATTATTTGTATACATTTTTAAATGAATTTAATAATTTAACAATTATTTAAATATATTAAAATTTCTATTTTAATAATTTTTCAATAAAATTTAAACAAACTAAATAATATTATTTATGTTGTTGCATATTTGTATTTTTTGATTATTAATTATTTTTTTAATTATTAATTATTTTTTTAATTATTAAATAATACAATAGAAAAAAATAAATAAATATATATACTTTAACAAATATATATTATTTATTATTTATTATTTATTATTTATTATTTATTATTTATAAATTAAAGTGTACCGAAGAAGAAGAAGAAGAAGATTATTAATTATTTTTTTGATTATTAATTATTTTTTTAATTATTAAATAATACAATATAAAAAAATAAATAAATATATATACTTTAACAAATATATATTATTTATTATTTATTATTTATTATTTATTAATTAAAGTGTACCGATACTGAATGGTTTTACATATTCGTCCCATATATTTTCTACAAAAATATATTTTTTTTTTATATATAATATTTATAAATTTACATAAAAATATATTTTTTATATTTTACATAAAATTATTATATAATATAAATTAAAAATATATCATCAAAGTATTAAATAATTTCTATAAGTTAATATATCATTAATATGGAAAATATTTCTTTAACAAATTATAAAACTTTCAATAAATTATAAAAATACAAATATGGAAAATTGAAAATATTCTAAGAAATGAAACCAGAAGAATAGGTGAAAGAATTAAAAGAAAATAGGAATATTTGTTTCTGAGAAAAATCCAACGTTTGCATTGAAAGAAAAGAGATTTCAATGCTGGTGTAGAAATAAAGGAAGGAGACTTCAATGCTTGTATGGAAAGAAAGGAGACTTCAACTCCGGGAAAAGAAAGAAGGTCGGTAAAAAAAAAATCATAAATAAAATATATGTATAACAATAAATGATACACATTAAATTATTTATTTAAATTTTAAATAAATAATACAGAAAAAAAATAATTTTCTATACAAATATGAATTTAATCCATTAATTCTTTGAATTGAAACTGACGATAAATTCGTATCCTTTTTTCTTTCTATTTCTCAATTATTTTTATAAAATAATAATACACTGATATATTTTTAAATAATAATCGCAAATTATTGTAATTTAATGCATTCAAATAAAATAAAATGATTATCCTAACACTGTCAATTCAAATGAAATATCGTGCGAGAAAAAGGGGAAATTAGATAAAACTAAATAATATCATGAATAGCAAATGGATATTTATGACCTAAATGAAACTAACACTTGTGAAAGAGATGCAAAAAGAAAAGAATATGAAACCTATTGGAAAAAAAAAAATTCATACACTTAAACAAGAAATGGCTAATTAACTTCCCGTATCCAAGAGTGAAATCGAAAGATAAGAATAAACACCTTTCCAGTCTTTCTCTTTCTCCTATGTCATTTTAATATGTTAACTTAAACCGTTAAGGTCACACCTATATATGTATACTAACTGATACACACCTATAACTGTTTTTCTATTTTACATTTCTATATAGAAAATATATATTTTCTATTAAACATATATTATATTGTTCTTATCGTATCTTCACTTGTAACAATCAATTCAATTTCTTTTTTTTTATTAAAATATTTTATCTGTATCTGTGTCTGTGTCTGTGTGTACATGTGGGAGAGTGTAAAGAATTTATTTTATAATAATATAATAATAAAAGTAATTTATAAAAAAGATTGTTGCATATGGGTGTGTGTATGTGTGTATTATTCCAAATTGCATATTTATAATATTATTAATTATTATAATATATATAATATTATTTTATATTTTTCTAAATAGTATAAAATAGTGTANATAATAAAATTAATGTATAAAAAAAATTGTTGCATATGGGTGTGTGTGTGTGTATATAATTCCAAAAAATGCATAATTCAACAAACATAATAAACCAATATACATTATTTCATTAATTAACTATTTCCATCTCTTTCTATAACTTTCTCCCATCCTTTATTTCCTTTCCATATTAGATCATAATTTCATAATAAAATTCGCATAAGACCGAAACACAAACGTACACACTTACTTATTCCAAAATTTCTAAATCATTGAACGTGAGAATTTGAATTGTTTCTTTTTTTTATTCTCTTTCTATTAAATCGATTGCAATTTAATCGTAATTTCACCAAGAGTTATTCTTCAAGGACACCTAAGCATGATATCGAAGAACGATGCCCTCACAACTCTTACCGGAAGGGACATCCGGTACTTGATTCGGAAAGAAACTTGTTTAAAAGCGACCTAATTAAAACATACTCGAGTTTAATTCATGGGAATCTTGGTTTATTCTAAAACCGAAATCGAGTTAGTATAATATACATGTTCGATAAAAATCATTCTTAATCGTAAGATTCCAAGCGAGAAACTAAACTAAACTAAAACTACAAAACAACAAAACAACAACAACGAGAACAAAAAATAGAGAGTCGTATTGTATTGTCTTTCGATTGGTTCGCATTGTTTTACTTTAAAACCTACGTGCACATTTTTACAAATAAAGTATACTTTCAAATACTATACATAGGTGTATTATATACTCTTTCACGTATAACAGTACTTTGTTTTTTTACATATTTTTTTTTTTCTTACTTCTTTTATGGGGTACGGATTCGACACCCATAAAAGTAGAGTTCCTTGTTTTAAGGGATTATTAAAAAAAAATTATAAACAATTATACTATTGTTATTAATAATATTAACTGTAAATATATTTATTATTAACGCATTTTTTTTTTTTTTTAATATTCGGTTGGTGGAAAAGAAATGTCGGACTTTTGCTAACAATTATATGGAAAAATCCGACATTTTTTTTCCACCAAGCTTTAATTATTTTATAAATTTAATTATTTTATAAATTTATAATTTTCTTCATAAAGCTTATTTAAATGAATTAATCGAATAATTGAATTTAATCATCGCGTATATATTTGCAATAAAAGTTAATAAATTGTATTGGATTAATGAAATAAAAATATTGTGAATAATTGGACAATATGTTATTAAAAAAAAAGTATGTAAACGTTGTTACAACCTGTGTTACACTTTAGAATTATTATAGTATTAGAAACGTGAGAACTAATGTCTCGACAGGGAACGTGTGAGCCATACGGACGAGTAATTTTCTTCTTCCAGAGGAGAGATCTTTCAAACGATAATTTCCACCTACGATCGTGCCATGAATGAAACGTGTGCGCTCAGTGCCGTTACGTAAAAAATTCTTTAAGAGATTCATACGTTCAATAATAATAATCATTCGTAATCTTATTACGTGATACCCCTTTCGTATGCACGCGTTAACGTAACGCAGAAAAAAAACCCCCATCGTATTAATTTATTAATTTCAATTCGAAAAAAAAATTTAATAAAAAAGACAAGAAAATGTTCTACCGTTTCATCAAGGTTCTCGACACATATTTTTATCCACGATATTAAATAAATAAATAAATAAATTAATTAATTAAATAAAATTAAAGAGGGTTAATAGAATTGATTTTGCAATTAACGTTTAATTGATTGACAGATCCGCTAAGAAACGTTGGTTGAAGTAGAAAATAAAAATAAAATAAATGCATATGCGTGTAAGATATTAAACAATTTTCTAAATAAACATACTTTAACTATTCTCGATATCGAAGTGATATCTATTCAGGTGCTATCATGTTGTTAAACTAATGATCATCGATGCACAAGTGATAGCTCGTGAAAATTATCGAGAATATGTTAAACAAACGTTTTAACGTTTAGATTGGGGTCAAGTATGTATGTATGTGTGTATGTGTGTATGTGTGTATGTGTGTTTGTATTTTCTAATTTTAGTAATAGAAATTTAAAACACTAATGCAAGTGTATGTATATATAATATCATG
Source organism: Mischocyttarus mexicanus (assembly GCA_023678845.1). Lineage (NCBI taxonomy): Eukaryota > Metazoa > Arthropoda > Insecta > Hymenoptera > Vespidae > Mischocyttarus > Mischocyttarus mexicanus. Next base: position 528,421 of record JACGTP010000022.1, on the reverse strand, counting down.
ATTGAGAAGTATTTTCATATCTGAAGCACACGTCACACGTTTATGAAAGATGCAAATCACTTGTAAGACTAGATAAGTATTATTATTATTATTATTAATATTATTATTATTATAAGTAGAATAGGAGATAATCTGATACGTCAAAGGTGAACCTTCGGTGAACGTCTAATCTCGATGGAAATGAAAGATATAATAATAAAGAGAAAGATAGGTGTGGTTACCAAAGAACAAAGTGCATCTCGTTGAACAACAAAATATTGCAAATCCCTTGTTTAATTGTTGGTATTTTTAAATTCTAACACAATGTTTCAGCAATTCTTTTTTGTATTTTATCCAACACCCACTACTTTAATTTTTAATAGTATGCAATGTTTTGAAGTAATTTCATTTAAATATCTAATGAAAAATATAAAATGTGACCTGTTTGGTAATGTTGAAAATAAAGTGCATCTCGTGGAACAAAACACTGTATACTACTTGTTAATTATTGTAAATATTTTATCCTACAACCCTAACTTTAATTTGTAATANTAACAATATTGTATTCAAATTAACAAATATGAAACGACATCTACTTTATTTTTTTTTTTTTGTAAAGTGGGAGAAAGAAAAAGTAGAAAATAATTAAATTTGGTTGACTATGGTGACACGTACTTAGATTGTCACACATCTGTATGCGGATATATAAACTCGTAGAAGAAGCAACACCACACCCAAGTGAACAAGGAATCGAGTGGCCGGGTAATGCACTGGTGACTGAACGAGAGGAATGCGTTATGAGCTGGATAATACCTAACATGTATGCAGCATATAAACGTGCCTAACACGCGAGCTCGTTTTACAAAGGTTCGCACGGAGAGAAGTTCGCACCCACGTGTATATATTACTACTTGCAAAAAGGGTTATACATTCATTATTTTTCTATTGTATCAATCTCAAGATAAATCTATTTCAAAATAAACCAATGGAGTCTATATTTAACCAATAATTACTATCATCAAATCATGGGAAAAGTAATTTCGTTTTTCCATTCTTTTAAGTATCTTTTTTAAATTGCATTATTTTTGTGATATTTTTTAATATTTGTGTAAAATAAATCCATTCATTCGTTCATTTTTGAAATGAATACTTCTTTAGTCGCGTTAGATGATTTTTGGTAGGGGAAAATCTTATGGGTTCACATTAGCAACATGTTAATGCACGTGTATGCACATATACACACTAACATATTGTATATACCCGATTGTATGTGTGTGTTATTTGAAAATTTCGTGATTTATACAAAAGAAGGTGTGCCGGGCTTTGGTCAAAAGCCCTACTTTGTGGGTGTAATCTGAAAAAATGTGAATATGTGTGAAGTATTGCAGAATCATGAAATTTTCAAATAACACACACACACACACACACACACACACACATATACAATCGGGTATATACAATGTGTTGACGTTTTCAATTTTAATTAATAATATTACAATAATTAATTTGAAAATTCAAAATACAGTTTTAAGTTTCCACTTCTGTCAGCACTGTCATTCGTTTCGTATGAAATATGATATTTTGTATGAACCAATCACAATACAATAATATTTTAGTTTCCTGTACCCTTATACATTATCAAATCTAAATCATATAACTGAAGAGAAATAATTCTAAACTTTATCAACCCTGTTCACGTATTTATTACCTCAAACGCATCAACGGAAGTGAATACTGCATGGTCATCACATTGCAACGCATGCGTGCATCGTCGAATTTTCATTATGCAATAAAATTGTTATTTATTATGCATATATACTCATACAAGACTAAAGACTAAGAGATACGCGTTCGCGAACAAAAGTGAATATTGTTTGATTCTTATTTCGAGTATGGATAATTAAATTTCATATTTCAATAATTAATAAAACACATATTAAAATATAAAATAGAATAATATAATTATGAAAATTAAAACAGAGTAAAACAATCAACGTTTTTTAAACTCATTTCAAGAAAAAGAAAAAATATTAAATAATAATTGAATAATTGTTAAAATAAAAACAAACTAAATTCAATTTGATAACGTATACAGATTATACAGTAAGATTGATCAATATCTAGAAATATATTTCAAAAAATGATGATGTATGTGTTCAAAGTCATTCAGAAAAAAACAAAATTAATATATTAAGTTGGTGGAAAAAAAATGTCGCCACTTCCCATTGAATCATGGCAAAATATCCGACACTTTTTTTCCACCAACCAAAAATAAATATAAATAATATATATATTAATTTTTTTTAAATATTACAGAAATTTTTAATACTATCTAACAATATTTAGTATAAATGTATATGTGTATGTGTGTGTGTGTGTGTGTGTGTGTGTGTTACCAACATATCCTTAAACCAGTTAGAAGTAAAATCGAGATACTAGTTATGGTATTACCGATATGGTTTCTCTTTCTATCCGTTTTCCTCTCTTCACCTTTCCACCCACCTATCTCACCCTCCCCCCCTTACCCATTCCTCCTAACCTTCTTCCTACATCTCGTTCTTTATTTTTTTTTTTTTTTTTATTTCTTTTTCTGTTTCTCTCGTTCGTTCGTTCGTTGAGTTGAGTTGAGTTGAGTTGGTTATCGTTAAGTATAGACCGGCGTTATGTGCACTATGTACCGTTACCCAGAATAATCCGTACTCGTTGTTGGTCGGTGCATTTACTACTAGTTCAAGTAGAGGAGAGTAATAGATGAGAAATACGAACATGGATTAAGTTAGTGTTTGTGTTTGCTACGAATAAACCCTGGCAAAAGACTATACCAAGTATGACTATGACTATGACGGGGAAGAAGAAGAAGACGAACGATCAAATTTGCCTCGGTTAACCCCAGTGCTTAACGGTAAGATCAGTAAGATCAGTAAGATCGGTAAGATTCTCTCAATATGCTTCCGTATTTCGATAACTTCCCAATAGGAAGACAAAAATATACTTCCGTCTTATAAAACATAAAAGTAGATTTCTTATTTACTTATTTTTTTTAAACCAAATTTCAAATTTTATGTAACAAAGAAAATGTAGCAAAGAAAGAACAACTTGTTGTACGTTTGATATTAATTTTTTTTTTAAATGACAATTAGAACTACTATTTTCGTGCTAAATAAATGTGAAATATAAACACGTTTGAATATAAAAAATTAAAAAGAATATTGGAACGTTAGAAAAGTAATCAAAAGAAGAGACTGGTGCACCTGTCAAAATGTATTTAGATTATCAATCATTATGAAATAAATTCTAACACGGATAGTCTAACACGATGAAAGCATACACGTGAATTTAGCAAAAGTTATTCATGTGAATTATCGATGCGTTTAAAATAATTCTACAACGTTATGATTACCTATTAGAGATTTTCGTTAATCAAAAATTATTCATAAAATATATATATTTTTTTTAAATTGTTTACGCGTGTGTCAAATGTTAAAACAGTTTAAAAATTATGGTTAGCTCACTTTAGATGTACCTTTGTCTTTTCTATCCAATCCTGCATAATCCATATCCATAACTGCACTGTCCATATATGCACTACATACACTTGACTCACATATCCATATCACATATGCATAGGAAGAAAACACTCACACACGTATACACGACTCGAAATAAATGATATACTTTAAATAATATCCTTGTTATTCCTTCCGACGCTCGAAGAAGACTAACGATTATTATGAAAAGTAGTTACGAATACAATCGACTAATACCGAACATACACGAAGGTCAATTACAAATCTAACGACGAAATGACAAGGATTCAGTTGTCGACAATAGCCGAAGAGTGACGGAGAGAAACGAACGTAAACAAAACATTGAACACTCAACTAAGCCGGTAGGTTAAGGAATGTATTTTCTATACCAAATTTCTTAGAATTTAACGAGCTCGTTTTACTTGGAACTACACCTTAGCCTATCTTTCTTTCAAAACATTCAATACATATGGGATTATTACTATGTACAGCTGACCTACTTTTGTATCGTTGACCTACTTTTGTATCGTTGACCTACTTTTCTTACCAGTGACCTATATTTCTACAGCTGTCTTTCCTATCCTCTAATGAATGATTCTTATTTTGTTTCATTAAAAAATAACTTTCAGATGTATCTGAAATTTCTGATAAACCTAAGTTAATTACCTGTCAATATAATATTATTACTTTGCTTAATTAAACATAATTAGTTATTATCGATATTATAATACAATTTTATTTTTCCTGTTTCTTTTAATACTTTAATTAATTTTCCAACATAACCATAAGTATTTAAAAACTATCCTTAGATTTGTTAAAAAAATAAAAACCATCGCTGGAATAGAAGAGTTAAGTTAATATTTATTAAAAATCCAAGTATGGTTCAATTTAACTTTCCTGTCGTGCCGATACATCTGCACTAACGAGCACGTATCCTTTATGTTCGGTGAAAGAAAGATAAAAAAAAGATATAAAGATAGGAAGATAGAAAGACATAATATCTGAGAGACCGAATCGATACGATCGTTTTGATTTCATCCGATCGAAGAACGCTATAATAAGTAGAATCATAGATAGCAATCTCTCGTCTAACTTCTTGATAGGTTGGCGAATAGGAAGAAGAACGTACACACACACACACACACACACACACATATGTACCCACACACACAAGTATATACACATATGAACTAATACACCAAAAGAAAAAACATTCACGAACACGTTTATTTATAATCACAGAAAAAGAGACCACACACACTCACACACACACACACACACACACACATATACACATGTGTGAGTACAGAAATGGAAGTAGAGGTGTATGAAAGATATGGGGAATTTTCTATACGAAATAGGAGAAAACCTAATAAAGAAGAATCTTTTAATCGTTCTTAAAATCATTTTTAAGTATTGTTTCACCTAAAGAGTCACGTTTGTTTTATCTCGTTTAATCTTATTTGGACAACAATTGGTTATCTCGAAATTGTGAAAGTATCTGGAAGAAGAAGAAGAATCATCCTCATTTTGCTTTCTCATATCCAACGTTTCAAATAATTTAGAACCTTTAGATTAGTCTTACTTTCTGAAAAAATTCCTCCATAAAAAGAAAAATCTTTAAAGAATTTTTTAATAAGCATCTGTGTAATTACGATAATGAATTTTATTATTTATTGTAATATAATTTATTTATTATATTATTTAATATATTATTTTAATATTATATTTATATATTATTACAAATCATAAAGAAAATATTGTTTTAAAAATAAATACAGTTTTGTAACATTTTTGAAGTATAAAGAAGCATTGTCATAATCATATCTCAAAACATTTATTAAATTAGTTTTATAAAAGATTAATGTATCTATCTATCTATTTATCTATCTACTAATCTATCTATCCCGTGTATAATTTATTTCTACAATGATTTGATTTTTTCATTATTTTTGATTATGGGTATAAGAAAAGGAATAACCAATCGATTAGAAATTCCTAAACATTCGTGTGTAAATAACCGTGAAATGATGATCTATCGTTTTCCAGCTTCCTTATCTTCTTGTTATGACTATACTAATCAACATGTATAAATGTATATATATATATATATATATATTGTATGTAGGTATAAATAATATCCTATTTATTGAAGAAACATATGTTCCTAACGTCGATACTAACGATTAATGACAACTTGAAAAGTTATCGATTAGGTATTGAACATCCTCCTTCGATTAAACGTTCACCGTTATCTTTAGATAAATATTTTTATATTAACTCGAATCTAGCATTCCATATTAAATACATGCCTACAACTGTCTCTATGGTGTTCTTATAAAAATAATAAATAAAATAAAATAAAATAAAATTACATTCTATTACAATATTATTATAATATATAATTAATAATATTATTAATTCATAATTTAATAATATAATTTATAAAACAGTAGTGTACAGTTTTACAAAAAAAAAATATTCTAATTTCTAAACTAAAAAATACCATACACAAATTGTATTTATTTCCAACCAAGAAACTTACTCACTCTCTTTCTCTCTCTCTTTTTTAAAAAATAAATATTCTACATAAATTCCTTATGAATAAATCTAAAGTAAAAGGTATAATGAAGTATCAAAACCCCTCTCCCCATTTCTCTTACCTCTCATATAGTGTTAAAAGAATAAATACTTTACGAGAGAAAGGCAATGATAGGAAAACTCTAATACGAAACTATAACACTAACTTCTGGTTTCTATTTCATCCGGGTACAGGGAGTAACTAAGGAGAACTTCCGGCGGATGAAATAGAAACCAGAAGTTAGTGTTATATATTACACACAGTATTATTCTTAACCGTGGTATAAAAGAAGATGTAGAAGAACGAGAAGAACAAGAACAGGAACAAAAAGAAGAAGAAGAATAAGAATAAGAAGAAGAAGAAGGTGTTAACTTGTCTCTCAGTGAGAAAGTGAAACGTTTGCTTATATACATCCTATCCCATACAACCCCATAAGACTCCACACCTACCACTCTCCTATCCCCCTCAATTCCCCTTACAAACCCTCCTGTCATCCCAGCTTCTCTGATTATTCTCTCTCTTTCCCTTTCTTTCTTTCTTTCTTTCTTTTTTTTTATTCATTCATTCATTCATTCTCTTTGTCCCCATACACACATGAACAAGCTTACTCTACTCTACACATATACATATACATAAACACACACACATATATGCACATGCAACTCCTTTTTGCTCGTCGGTGAACGGTCGAGAAATTCGCATCGAAAGACACGTTCCCGTTCTTATTAAATTGCAAGAGGTGTACGATCATGTTGATAAACCGAATGACGAACGAGCGTGTCGAATAGACAGCTTTGATATTTTTTTTTATTATTATTATTATTATTATTATTTTTTATATTGTACTCGAGGTTCGTACATTTCATCTTTTTGGTTGAGGATTTATTTTTTGTCTTTTCTTTTTTTTCGTTTAGGATTTAATCCTGTAATGCAAACTCTCGTGACTTTCGGAATCTTTTCTTTCAACTTCCTTGATATATTATATATGTGTATGTATGTGTGTGTAGGTGTGTAGGTGTATAGGTGAATATGAACGAGAGATAAAATTGACTTCGTCGATCAGACAACCGTAAATCGTCCAATTTAATACTTCTCAGGATATATATGAAGGATAAATGGAGAAATTTCATCGATTAGATTTGTTATTTCTTTTTTTTTTTCTTTCTTCTTCTTTTTCTTCTACGTTGAAATCAGAAGTTTGGAAAAATCTAAGAGTTTAGATTATCTCTAACTGATTATATATTGATAGGTAGCTAAAAAGATTTCATGATGGATTGGTTAATGTATTATATGTCAATTTGAAAATTTTCTAATTTTATTCGAAATTCATTTTAAATATATAAAGTAAGGATAATTGGTTTAACGATAAAAATAAAGTTTTTATTTGGATTAAAAGATTAATAAGAAATTTTTTTCTTTTTAATAACTAACATTAATATTTCCAGAAAAGTATTTAAATTAAAATTATTATATAATAATCGTACACTATTAGAAATGATCAAATAAAATAGTTGATTGAAAAAACAAATTTTAATTAAAGAAAATAGAAAAGAATGAAATTTGAATCACGATTAGAAAAAATAATCAATTTTATATAATCCTAAAAATATTTATAAATAATAATTGTAATTTAATTTAAATAATAATAAATAAAGTTTGTTAACTGAAAAAAAAATCAACAAAGTATGTAATTTAATTCAATTAGATATTAAATATATTATCAACTATGTTGAATTTATCTTAAAAAATGAAATACTTGTTAATAAAATTAATTAAGATTTGATTAAATTAGGATAGAAAATATTTCATTAGAAAAGAATTTCACGTATATGGAAATAAATAATAAAATTCTAATAAGGATATTTTTTTAGTATATTATCGTATTAGTGTCCTCTAGCAAATGTGAGTTCTATTCATAAAATATTTACGAAAGTAGGTTAACCATAGATGAGTATACGAAGAGAACATTCTTAACCATTTCTTTGCATAGCTATAATAAATTTATGTCGTTTCTATGTTGTTCTTAATTGCAGTTCTGACAACGATTGTTCCTACAAATGAATTCCAACGACATGTGTGTATATGTCTGTATGTGTATGTGTGTTTGTGTGTATGTGTTTGTGTGTGTCATCGCAGGTGGCACGCACTTCCTTCGTTCTTACCGTTCTTACGCGTTCCTAATCGCGAGAAAGTGAAATGGTTTCCCGTCTAATTTAAACTCCATAATATCCTCTCTTCTTCTTTTATTTCTATTTTTAACATTAACGATTAGTTATGCGAATGATTTTCTTCGTCAATGCATTTGAAACATAAAAGAAAACTCAAATCCATTTACTTTTCATTAATTTTAACAAAATGTCAAACGTACATAATATTGTATTTTAATTTTAATTTTAATTTTAATTTAAAATCGTGGATTTTACATTTATGTAATAATTTAAATCATTTTTTATATATATTATTGTATGATTAATAAAATATTATTTAATGTAATACAATAGTACATAGAGTATTGTATAATAATTTGTATAATAATTCATATTTTATTATACAAGAAAAATTATTATTACAAGTATTTCGTATAAAAGTGACTCTCCTAAATGATAAAAATTATATAAACAAACCTAATTAGAATTTATACATAATATATGGTAATTAAATATATACATGCATTATATTGTGTGTAAATTAAATAACAATTAAATATATATTATTAATAATATAATATATATTAAAAATATATTTAATATTTATTATATATATGTAATAATTTAATTTATATATTATTAGTAATTATTTGTTAAAAATCAATTGAATCATAAATAAATAATAATTAAATTGTAAGATATAAAATGAATTTATACAAAATATATTAATCAATGAAATATATAATAAATAAATATAATTAGAATATATATATATAAATATATGTTTAAAAAATGAATAAACATAAATGTTAATAAGAAATATTTATTCGTGCGAATACTAACGCGTTAGCATAAACTCACTTATCGTTCTAGACAAGTAAAAGCACCTGGATAAATTTGTAAATGAAAGTGACGTGGCGTAAATGATCTTCATATAGCGTAAAAAAAAAATGAAGGAAAGAGAAAGAGAGAGATAGAAGAAAATGTAAAGGAAAAGGAGAAGCATATTACCAAGTATAAAAAAAAAAAAAAATACAAAATAATATAACCTACAAGCCTCCTCCTACGCTTATAAAGTGGCCTATGCAGTTGTTGTTAGCCAGTCTCTCGATAACTCGTCGTACCGTTCTTATTTAAAAGAAAAAAAAAAGAAAATTCTTATTAAACTCCATCGTTCATGCTACTCGATCATGACTGTGCATATTTTTCAGTCGAATAAACACTGTCATAATTATCCAAAATAAAATCCAAAAAAATCTATGAACCGTTTTAGATAATATCTGTATAATATAATGATCCACGAAATTACTACTTTGGTTTTTTTGTTTATATAAAAAATATATAAAAATATAAAAATAATATTGGATTAGTGGAAAAAATATTGTCGTATTTTTAACCGTGATTCAATGGAAAAAAATGGACATTACTTTTTCCACCAATCCAATATAAATTATATTAATTATATAATTATATAAAAAAATAATCGATAAATAATTTAACCAAATATTTTTGTTAATAAAAATATATATTATTAATAAAATATAATATTAATACACAAAGATTTATCTTTTTGTATTTAATAAAATAATTTTATTTTAACAAAAACTATTATTTTTATCGTAAGTTAATAATTTTATATTTTATATCGTACGATTTATTAAAGTATACTAACGCAATAAAATTGTATAATTTTTTGTTAAATCACTATTAAAATTAACTAACTCTTCGAACACTTGTACATAAAAATAGAAATAATAAGAAAAAGTAATTAAAGATTTAAATAATACACTTTAATATATACTTAACAAAAAAAAAAAGAATTAAAAATAATAATAAACCTAAAGCTCGTTCGATAAAAAACCCTAATGTTTAGTGATTATAATTTACTTTATATGCATTTACTTGGTTCTGGTATCCAGTGAATAGTATAATTATCTTAATAATGATCAATAATAATTAATGAATCTAACGTATAGCCTATAACGCGACATTCAATGTGTTAAAAAACAAGAAATGTTTAGTAATAAAATTAGAAAAAAAAATATATATACTTGCAAACCAAAAAAGTGAGATATAAGTTTTAAAGGTGGAAAGTGTATGTACGATCAGGATAGTTTCATACTTAAATCTTTGATCGAGAGTTAATCTTAAGAGACAGGAAGCTGATGGAAAGTCGATGAACCAATAATACGTGTCGAACGAGGATGCACGTATATATAATATTATATATATATATAAATGTGATCATAAACGTTCACTCGAAATGTTAACGAGTAACTAACCAGAGAGAAAAACCCATATTTTTCGGATTAACATCAGAGATATAACTCTCACCGATTTCGATAAATCTCGAAAGCCAATAAGACATTTTTTAATCTTTTACGAATACGTTCTAACGAATGTTTATTTCTAGTGAAAGGATGAACATTCTACTTGCTATAATATTTTATACTTATTGAGAACATTTTGCTGTCCATACCTTTCATATTTCAACATTTTCTTTCTATTTCTGGGTTCTTATTAAACCAAGAATGAGTTTATTGATAAATTAATTAATTAATATAATATATTTTATTTATTATTGCATATAATGCAACCATATTCTGATTGTTTTATAATTGTAATTTAATAATTAAAATATATAGGTATGTGTGTAGAATATATTAGATATATTATTTATTGTATTTGTACCTTGTTTATATTCAAACATATCTAATTTGATATTATCAAATATAAATTTACAGAAATAAAAGAATTATATATTACATGTTACATTAATACCTGTATATCCATACTAATCGTACATTAAAATACGCAGTATATTCAAGAATAAAAGAAAAAAAAAAAGAAACCAATTTCATTCGTATTGTATGCTATCGTATTACGTGGTAGAAATGTTATGTAAAATTGTCAAGTCATTTAAATGAAACGTAATATTTAACGCGTACAATTTATATAATAACTGAAAAATAGTTACTGTTGATAAATATTCATACACGATACAGAACAACCATAATTTAGTATCTTATCATATTACCAATACTTAAAATGCATACTCAAAAAGAAATATTTATTTTTCTAACAAAAAATATTTATATTCAAACTTTCAATAATTTTCTTTATAGAAACTTTATTTAATATCTCTTTCTCTCTCTCTGTAAAAATATATAAAATATTGAATTTATATGAAAACACGTATGTGTACGTGTATGATTAATATACATGTGTTGCAAATGCATACTACCTAAACCAGACAAAATAAATCACAAGGATGACTCTCAACATCACCCACATTTCGTACCTTCCCTTTTCAATCATTTTCTACTTTATGTAAAAATAAAAAAAACATAAATAAATTTAATAATAATAATAATAATAATAATTCCTTATCCCTATGGGGGCAACCGGTTGCTTTCTCTTCTTTCTCTATTGGTCGGAAGAGATAAAATGAATGTCCTTCGAATGAAAAGTCTAAAGCCGCAAGCGAATAGAAACTCGAAAAAAAAAAGAAATAAATGTAAAAATAATATAAAATTATCGTAAATATAAAAAGTTGATAATAATAAACAGAAATATATATAAAAATATTGAAATAAATTGTTAATAATGATTCATTCTAAAGGTTGCGTAGACCTGATTCTAATTATCCTCTCTAACGTGAAATTGATTATGCTAAAGATGAGTTATTATATATTAAAACTATGATTGCTCTCATCGATGTAAATCAATTCCTAGTGAAACGTAATTCATATTTGTACATATGTATGTATGTATGTGTGTATGTATGTGTATATATATATATGAAAACGAATAAATAAGTGTATATTACTTACATACTATACACTAATACAATAGTACTCGCAAGGTTTCATTAAACGCTCCTACGAGTTCCTTATTAAGCTAATAGTTTCTCTCTCTCTCTCTCTCTCTCTCTCTCTTTCTCTTTCTTTCTACGAGACACGAATGGCGAACTAGTTTTAAATGTAATAGAAATATATTAGTAAAAACATCGATTTGTAAAAAGAAATCATCGGGTTAGGGTTGAGATAAATTTTATGACCGTTCATTTGTTAGTTGGATATGTATATGAGAGAAATTAATGAATTATTATGATGGAATGGAAAATTGTTGCTATTAGGCTGTCAAGTATGAAATGAAGCAAGAAATGCAGACAATTTAATTGAAATTTGCTCCATTTCGTACTTGACAATCTAATATTGTAGTTACAATAAAATTTTATTTTATATATTCGTTTGACGAATAAATTGTTAAGAAATTTACTTCAAACTTGTTGTCACATAAATAAATAAATAAATAATAATAATAAAATTATCGATCGATTAAATTATTCCTTGCAATTTAAAGTTTTGAACGATAATATAATATTGTGTGTGTATGTGTGTGTGTGTGTGTAATTATTTTATAATATATTATAAAATTGTAAATAATATTAATAATTATATATTTGTATATATTATTTTTAATTAAATAATTAATCATATTAAATATATGCTATTAGAAGAAAACTCGTTGAATGATGATATTGAAATTAATTCTCTAATTCTCTGGACATTAGAAAAAAAAAACGAAAAATGTTGAAGAAATAATGTAACGAAAAGAATGACGCATCCTGGCTATTTATTATCGATCGATTACCACGTCACTACACATTTTTATGGGACGCCCTAAGTTAAAGGAAATACGAAACCAAGGGTGTATTCATAGCAACCAACAACCTTCGGCCATACAATTTTTATCAAACATAATAATACCCATTCAATCTTAAACTACTCCAAGTGTTTGTTCGATTCAATGAAAATTTTAATCAATGAATTTATTTTTTATCAATGAAAATAAAAAAAACAAAATAATCAAACACTGTATCATAAGTAATAAGTAATAAGTAATAATAATAAAATTGTTCCAAATTAAAATGTGATGAATAATTAAACAATTGAAATAAAACATTTTAAATATGTCCTTTACCTTATCATGATACTAATTTTTTTGTATGTATTAAAAATAATATAGAAAGAAGAATAAAAATATATATAAGAAAAAAAAAGCAAGTCTCTTATGAATTGTACAAGAGTGTATAAAACCTAAAACTACTCCAAGTGTTTGTTAAATTCAATGAAAATTTCTATCAATAAAAATAAAAAGAACAAAATAATCAAACACTGTATCATAAGTAATAAGTAATAAGTAATAAT